>ML663627.1:92414-117376 GCA_007570785.1 Antilocapra americana | reverse complement strand
CCATATTTTTCTTTCTTTTTTTCTTTCTAATTTATTTATTTTCTTTACATAATCGTGTTGGTTTTGCCATACATTGACACGAATCCGCCATGGGTATACATTTGTTGCCATTTCAGAACTCCCCTCTCCCGTCCCTCCTGATTCCATCCCTCTAGGTCATCCCAGTGCACCAGCCCTGAGCACCCTGTATCAAGCATCAAACATGGGCTGGAGATTGATTGCACATATGATAATTTACATGTTTCAATGCTGTTCTCCTATATCATCCCATCCTTGCCCTCTCCCATAGAGTTCAAAAGACTGTTCTATACATCTGCGTCTCTTTTGCTGTCTCGCATACAGGGTTATCATTACCATCTTTCTAAATTTCATACATATGTGTTAGTATACTGTATTGTTGTTTTTCCTTCTGGCTTGCTTCACTCTGTATAATAGGCTCCAGTTTTGTCCACCTCAGTAGAACTGATTTAAATGTATTCTTTTTAATGGTTGAGTAATAGTCCATTGTGTATACGTAACACAGCTTTCTTATCCATTCATCTCCCAATGGACATCTAGGTTGCTTCCATGTCCTGGCTATTGTAAACAATGTGGCGATGAAAATTGGGGTACACGTTTCTCTTTCAATTCTGGTTTCCTTGGTGTGTATGCCCAGCAGTGGAATTGCGGGGTCATATGGCAGTTCTATTTCCAGTTTTTTAAGGAATCTCCACACTGTTCTCCATAGTGGCTGTACTAGTTTGCATTCCCACCAACAGTGTAAGAGGGTTATTTTTATACCCAAACCATAGAAGTATGCCACAAAAAATTGAAAGCTACCTACCAGTCTCTGATGAACATAAATTAAAAATCCTCAATAAACTCTTATCAAACCAAATTCAACAACACAGGAATAGTATCATATATGATGATAAAATGGATATGTATTCCAGGGATGCAGAAATGTTTCAAAATCTGCAAATCAATCAGTGTGACACAATATTAACAAAATGAATAATAAAAATAATAAGATTATCTCAAGAGATGAAGAAAAACATTTGACAGAATTTAATATTCAATCATGATTTTTTTAAAAAGCACTCAATAAAATAAGCATAGATGGAACACACTTCAACATGATAAAAACCATATATAACAAGGGCAAAGCAAGCATCATAACAGTAAAAAGCTAAAAGTTTTTCCTCTAAGATCAGGAGTAAGACAAATGATGCCTACACTTTCCAACTTTCTTAAACCTAATATTGTAAATCCTAGCCAGAGCAGTTAGGCAAGGAAAGGAAATAAAATGTATCCAAATTGGAAAGGACAAACACAAAGCTGTCACTATTTGCAGATGACATGATTTTATAAATGCAAAACCCTAAACACTCAACAAAAAACTGTTAGAACTACAAGGTGACTTTATAAACTTGCAGGTTATAAAATCAATATACAAAGTTCTGCATTTTTATATACTAAAAAAAACTATAAGAGAGAATTTAAGAAGATTATCCCATTTACAATTGCATCAAAATGATAAAATACTTAGTAGCAAATTTATCAAGGAGATGAAAGACACATGTTGAAAGATATATAGAATTAATGAAAGAAATTGGAGATGATACAATTAAAAGAAAAAAATTTACTCATGGATCTGAAGAATCAATATTATTAAAAGCCTGTATTACTCAAAGCATTCTACAAATTCAATGCAAGTCTTAGCAAAATCCCAATTTCGCTTTTTAAAGATGTATGCAAAGAATCCTAAAATTTGTATGGAACCATAAAAAACTAAGATCATGGCATCCAGCCCCATCACTTCTTGCTAAATAAATGGAGAAACAATGGAAACAGTGACAAATTTTATTTTCTTGGGCTCCAAAATCACTGTAGATAGTGACTAAAGCCATGAAATTAAAAGACGATTGCTCCTTGGAAGAAAAGCTATGACTAATCTAGATAGCATATTAAAAAGCAGAGACATTACTTTACCAACAAAAGTCTGGTTTTTCCAGTAGTTATGTATAGATGTGAGAGTAGGACTATAAAGAAAGCTGAGTGCCGAAGATGCTTTTGAACTCTGGTGTTGGAGAAGACTGTTGAGAGTCCCTTGGACAGCAAGTAGATCAAACCAGTCAGTCCTAAATGAAACCAGTCCTGAATATTCATTGGAAGAACTGATGCCGGAGCTGAAGCTCCAATACCTTGGCCACCTGATGCAAAGAACTGATTCATTGGAAAAGACTCTGATGCTGGGATAGATTGAAAACAGGAGAAGGGGATAACAGAGGATGAGATGGTGGGATGGCATCACTGACTTGATGGGCTTGAATTTGAGCAAGCTCTTGGTGTTGGTGATGGACAGGGAAGCCAAGTGTGCTGCAGCCCATGGGGTTGCAAAGAGTTGGACACGACATAGCGACTGAAGTGAACTGAACAAAAGACCTTGAAAGTCAAAGTGATCTTGATGAAGAAGAACAAAGTTGAAGAAATTAAACTCCATGATTTCAAACTATACTACAATGCTACAATACTCAAAACAGTATGGTACTGGCAACAAATCAGATACTTAGATCAATGGAATAAAATAGAGTCTAAAGAAAACCCACCCATATATGGTCAATTAATTTATTGCAAAAGAGTTAAGTATATACAATGGGGGAAGGACAGTTTTTTCAATTAATCGTGGGTAAAGTAAACAGGCACATACTAAAGAATAAAACTGTATGACCATTGTACACAGGACACACCTATTAACTCAAAATAAATTAAATATTTGAATGTGAGATCTGAAAATATAAAGCTTTTAGAATAAAATGTAAGTAGTAAGTTCCTTGACATTAGTATGGCAATAATTTTGTGCATCTTACACTAAACAATGACACTCAAAACAAAAATAACAAATGAGACTACGTCAAACTTAAAAGCTTCTGCACTACAAGGGAAATCATCAACAAAATGAAAAGACAATCTATGGAATTGGATAAAATAGTCACAAACCACATTTGATAATGAATTAATATCTAGAATATTTAAATAATTCATACAATTCAAATGCAAAAAACCTAAACAATTTGATTTAAAAATGGGGAAAATAAGTGTCTTCAAAAGAAGACATACAGATAGCCAACAGGAACATAAAATGAAGAACATCACTAATCATCAAGGAAATGTAAATAAAAGCCACAATGATTTTACACTTTTTATAATGACTATTATCAAAAATACAGAAAAACATGTTGGTAAGAATGAGGAGAAAGCAACCTTTATGCACCATTGTTGGGAATATAAATTCGTGCATCCTCTATAGAAAACTGACTCCATATTCGGAGCTGGAAAGACACAAGATAAGTCTAAACATGACAACATGTCTAAAAGTGAGAAATTTCTTAAAAACTACTGTGAACAATGAAGACTTCAAGAGACAGGTTGAATAAGCTTCCACTGACCAAAATACAATATAAGAATCAAAAAGAATGCTACCTGCATACATAAAGCAATATCAGTTGAAGTAATTTAAATAGGAAAGACTTTACACTGGCATGACCCAGACACCTTGCTAACATAAACAAGAAAACAAAAACCCAAACGAGAGTCAATACACTCAAATCCTAGAAAATAAAAGCGAAGAACAAGCAATCACAGACAGCATGTTTTCCCAAATAAGGCAACTTCTTATGCCATGGCCTTGGTTTGCTTCCATATCTTCTCCATTAAAACATCTCCCCTAGCTCCTGTAGTGGAGTGATTTCAGCCATCTTTGTTTTTGTGTTGCTTGATAAGAATACCCAATTACATGCTCACATAAACTCCTTTTTTATTAGTTTTGCCATACAATGACATGATATCACCATGGGTTTACATATGCTCCCCCTCCAGAGCCCTCCTCCCTCCTCTCTCCCTCCTCCCTCCCGCCAGGAAAACTCGATGCACCAGCCCCGAGCATCAATCCTGGGATGGTGATTGATTACACATATGATAATTAACATGTTTCAATGTCATTCTCCCATATCATCCCACCCTTGCCCTCATCCACAAAGTCCACAAGTCTGTTCTATACATCTGCATTCCTTTTGCTGTCTCGCATGCTGGGTTCTCATTACCGTCTTTCTAAATTCCATATATATGTGTTAGTATACTGTATTGTTATTTTTCTTTCTGGCTTACTTCACTCTGGATAATGGGCTCCAGTTCCGTCCACCTGAGTAGAACTGATTCAAATGAATTTTTATTTTTAATGCTGAGTAACATTCCATTGTGTATATGTACCACAGCTTTCTTATCCATTCATCAGTTGATGGGCATCTAGGTTGCTTCCATGTCCTGACTATTGTAAACAATGCAGCGATGAACATTGGGGTACACGTGGCTCTTTCAATTCTGGTTTCCTCGGTGTATATGCCCAGCAGTGGGATTGCTGGGTCATATGGCAGGTCTATTTGAAGTTTTTTAAGGAATCTCCACACTGTTCTCCATAATGGCTGTACTAGTTTGCATTCCCACCAACAGTGTGAGAGGGTTCCTTTTTCTCCACATCCTCTGCAGCTTTATTGCTTGTAGACTTTTGGATGGTAGCCATTCTGACTAGTGTAAAGTGGTACCTCACTGTAGTTTTGATTTGCATTTCTCTGATAATGAGTGATGTTGAGCATCTTTTCATGTGTTTGTTAGCCATATTTATGTCTTCTTTGGAGAAATGTCTGTTTAGTTCTTTGGCCCACTTATTGATTGGGTCGTTTATTTTTCTGTAATGGAGCTGCAGAAGTTGCTTGTATATTTCTGAGATAATTAGTCCGTTGCTTCATTGGCTATTATTTCTCCCATTCTGAAGGCTGTCTTTTCACCTTGCTTATAGTTTCCTTTGTTGTGCAGAAGCTTTTAATTTTAATTAGGTCCCATTTTTTTATTCATGTTTTTATTTCCAATATTCTGGGAGGTGGGTCATAGAGGATCCTGCCTTGGTTTATGTCAGAGAGTGTTTTGCCTATGTTATCCTCTAGGAGTTTTATAGTTTTTGGTCTTATGATTGTTACCTAAAGAAACAAAAGACTTATATATAGAAAACTATAAAACACTGATGAAAGAAATCAAAGAGAACACAAATAGATGAAGAAATATACCATGTTCGTGGATTGGAAGAATCAATATAGTGAAAATGAGTATAGATTCAATGCAATTCCTATCAAGCTATCAGAGGTCTTTTTCAGAGAATTAGAATAAATAATTTCACTAATTGAATGGAAATACAAAAAACCTCGAATAGCCAAAGCAATCTTGAGAAAGAAGAATGGAATTGGAGGAATCAACCTACCTGACTTTAGGCTATACTACAAAGCCACAGTCATCAAGACAGTATGGTACTGGCACAAAGACAGAAATATAGATCAATGGAACAAAATAGAAAGCCCAGAGATAAATCCACACACCTATGGACACCTTATCTTTGACAAAGGAGGCAAGAATATACAATGGAGAAAAGGCAATCTCTTTAACAAGTGGTGCTGGGAAACCTGGGCAGCCACTTGTAAAAGAATGAAACTAGAACACTTTCTAACACCATACACAAAAATAAACTCAAAATGGATCAAAGAGCTTTTATTCTGAATTGATCTAACAGATATGTTTCTTCAAAACAGTAGTTAATATGAAATATGAAAGGAGAGAATGTAAGTACCTTATTGCATTCTTCTTTTTCTCTCCTTTCTTAGCATATTGATTATTCCCTTTTTGTACTTTTTAAAGTGATTGTTCAAGAGTTTGCAATATATATATATACACAGCTAATCCAAATTCTCTTTCAAATAACACTATACCACTTCATGAGTAGTTTTAGTACTTTAACAAAAATAAAATAGTCCTACTTTCTTTCTCCTGTCCCTTAGATCATTGCTGTTACTTATTTTGCTCATATTTAAACATATATCTATCTATAATAAAATACATTGCTAGTGTTATTATTTAGCTTCCCTGGTGGCTCAAGCCATAAAGAATACTCCTTCCAGTGCAGGAGATGCAGGTTCCATCCCTTGGAGGGGAAAATGGCAACCCACTCCGGTATTCTTGCCTGGAGAATCCCATGAACAGAGCCTGTGGGCAACAGTCTATGGGACTGCAAATGGTTGAACACAACTGAGTGACTAACACACACACATACACAAAGCACACTTTCCCACAAAACAGTCTTTTTTTAATTTCAGAAGTTCTCTTGACAATGTATACCTGCTCAAGTTCAATGAAAAAATTGGTTAAAAATATTTGACATGAAACAACTGAAATTATCTTGCAGGCTGTAATCAATATATACCACTACACACTTCAGTGAAAAGTGAAAGTGCTAGTCTCTAAGTCATTTTTGTTAAGGTACTAAAATTTAATATAGCTAGGGTGGTAACACAGATCTTTCCTAAATTTCCTCTCTGTCACAGGAAAAACAAACAAACAAACAAACAAAAACAGTCATGGGAAAGACACTGCTGAGAGAATCCCAGAACACAGAGGTGAGGCTGAACCACTTTCCTGTACCAGAGAGATCAAGAAAGACTATATTAGAAGGGTGAAAGCAATGGCTACATATGGACCACACTACTCCTCCTCCACACCAGGGCAGCACCATTACAAGAGATCTTCCCAAAGTCAATGGTTCCTGCAGTGGGAAAGCGGAGCCCAAAGGTGACATCCAGCCCTCCAAAACTGTGAGTCACATTGTGGCAGCCCCTATTCTGATTTTACCCCATAGAAATTGCAATGGAATCTCTGTGGATCAATCACTGAGAATTTGACTATATAGGAGAAGAGGGAAGGTCTTTCCTTGGCAAGCACTTGGCTATTGGCAGACCAAGTTCTTACCTGCAGAAACCAAAACGTCACTACAATCAGCTGATTTGTTCATCTACAGAACCAAGTTGGTGGTGCAGTCTGACCTGATTAGAGATTATTTAACAAACCTAGGAAAAGACACATGTATTCCCAAGATTCATTGCAGCACTATTTGCAATAACTAGAACATGGAAATAACCTAGGTGTGCATTTGCAGATGAATGGATAGAGAATTTGTGATACATATTCACAGTGGAATATTACTGGACCATGAAAATGAACACATTTGGGTCAGTTCTAATGAAGCAGATGAACATAAAGCCTATTATACAGAGTGAATTGAGTCAGAAAAAGTACCATATATTAATGCATACATATGGAATATAGAAAGATGGCACTGTTGATCCTATGAGGATCAATGAGATAAAAAAGGAAACATAAATATAAAGAGCAGACTTTTGGACTCAGTGGGAAAAGGAGATGGTGGGATGATTTGAAAGAATAGCATTGAAATATATACATTACATATGTAAAATATATAACCAGTGTAAGTTTGATGTATGATGCAGAACACACAAATCTGATCCTCTTTGACAACCTGGAGGGATAGTGTGGGGAGGGAGGTCAGAGGGAATTTCAGGATCAAGGGGACACATGCACCTGTGCTCAATTCATGTTGACATATAGCAAACACCATCACAATATTGCAATTCTCCTCCAATTAAAATAAATAAATAAATAATATTATATAGTTTGAAAAAGATTAAAAGCAGGAGGAGAAGTGGATGACAAAGGATGAGATGGTTGGATGGCATCACCAACTCAATGAACATGAGTTTGAACAAGCTCTGGGAGATGGTGAAAGACAGGGAAGCCTGGCATGCTGCAGTCCATGGGGTCACAAAGAGTCAGACATGACTGAGTGACTGAACAGCAATAAAAATAGTTTAAAAAGAGATAAAAACAAAAGAAAAAAATAGGAGAAAGATGAATTATAATAAATACATAAAAATAGAAAATAAAACAAATATATATTAAAAATAGAAGCATAAACATGAATACAGTGAATAAAAGTAAAAATTAAAAGAATAATACAGCAACAGAACAAAACACAGCAAAAACAGTAGTAATAAATACTTTCCTGTGGCTTCAGCTGTCAGTTTCCTTGCTCCCATAGCGAGCTGTAGCCGACTCCCACCTCCTCATGAGGCTTTGGTAGACCTCTAGATAGGTCTCTGGATCTGGTGTGGGCACTTTGGGGCACATATTCTGATGGTCTAATTCCTGCATGTACATGTTCTTGCCCCCAAAGTCCACAGTTATTAATGCTAGAGCAGCCTCAAATTGTGGGACCACTTGTTGCCTATTCAAATATTCTACTGATGCAGTTTATCAAGCTGGCTGTGGGGATTTAACCTGTTTCTCCTTTGCTACAAGAAGATAATTCCATTCTTTGGTTGCACCGCCCTTGAGACTCAGCAGCAGCACCCCAACACATGCTTTCTCACTCATGCTGGGGTGAAGAACAGATATAGTAGGCACAATTGGGATGTATGGTGAGGGTCTGTGGTGGTAGAGGCTGGCAGGAAGTTGCAACAGCCTGGGATACTTTATGAGCTCTCCTGGGAAAGTGGTCCACAGATCCTGGGACCATTGATAGTGGAAGTGGTGCAGGCTTTCTTGAAGGTGTAGGCTGTGTCTTGCACTTGCTGATAGGAACCATGGAGGCTGTGGTGGCTGTTCACCTACCTCTGGGGCCCAAGATAGGAGTCATGACTCACTCACACCCCTGGAGCTCATGTAGGCAGGGTCCTGATGCCTATGAATGCATGGAAAAGAAGCTCCTATGACCAGCCTGTCTCTCTTCTTCAGCACCCAGAAACTGTGTCCCCTTGCCTCCCTGGCAGGCCAGGACCAGACTTCTTCCCAGACTCCTTCAGTTGTGGTGCACTGCTCACGAGCTTCTTCTGGTTGTCTTTAGGAAGCCAATCCCAGTTCTCTCATCTGGGTCTGATGTCTGAAGTCTGAGTCTCATCATCAAACCTGCCCTCCTCAGCTGATGACTAGCAGCAGACAAGCATCTCAGAAATAGCTGGCTTAACGCTCAATTTTCAAAAAACTAAGATCATGGCATCTGGTCCCATCTCTTCATGGCAAATGGATGGGGAAACAATGGAAATAAGGAGAGACTTCATTTTCTTGGGCTCCAAAATCACTACAGATGGTGACTGCAACCATGTAATTAAAAGATGTTTGTTTCTTGGAAGAAAAGTTATGACCAAATAGACAGCATATTAAAAAGCAGAGACATTACTTTGCCAACAAAGGTTTATTTAGTTAAAGCTATGTTTTTTCCAGTATGCATGTATGGATGTGAGAGTTGGACCATAAAGAAAACCAAGCACCAAAGAATTGATGCTTTTGAGTTGTGGTGTTGGAGAAGGTCCTTGAAAGTCCTTTGGACTGAAAGGAGCTCAACTCAGTCAATCTGAGAGGAAATCAGCCCTGAATATTCATTGGAAGGACTGATGCTGTAACTGAAACTCTAATACTTTGGCCATCTAATGTGAAGAACTGACTCTTTGGAAATGACCCTGATGCTGGGAAAGATTGAAGACAGGAGGAGAAGGGGATGACAGAGAATGAGATGGTTGGATGGCATCACCAACTCGATGGACATGAGTTTGAACAAGCTCTGCAAGCTCTTCCCCTATGGACAGGGAAGCCTGGCATGTTGCAGTCCATGGGTTCACAAATAGTTGGACATGACTGAGTGACTGAACCAAACTGATTCTTTAATTTATAGCCGTTATGTATCTTTACATGCATCTGTAAAACACAATACCAGAACTTTTTAGCCAATCTATAAGCTTTCTTTCAGTAGATGAATTTAGCACATTTTTACATGTATGAGATGATCCATATGTAGTTTCTTTCCTCATATTTTTACATAATGAAAACTCTCTTAACTATGTGGCCTATTTTATGTGTGCTTTCTCTGGGATTTTTTGTTGTTAGCTTTTATGAACTGTGTAATCTCATACACTAACAAGTGAGAGGAATTCTAACCATTTTGAGGGAGGGGCATGGATATATTACAAAGAGCATATAAGGAAGCTCAAGGTCTACAGGAAGTGAAATCTTCCACTGTCTTGGACCTAGCTGGTTCTATCTAGCATTCATTTAGTTCAGTTTTTCTCAACAACTGTGTCTCCCTACTCATTTTTTAAATTAGTGTGCCCTGTCTCCATCCTTTCTGTCTCATCCATACTCTCAAATTCTTATAGTAAGCTGAGGGAAGATGGTCAGTCTGTCCATTGTAACTACATGAGGGCTGAGTAACAGCAGGAATGCTGAATGTAAGAGAGTAAAAGTTTCTGCATCTCTCATCAAGGTGTACCAGGTGAAGGACACCTTCTTGTTTTAAATATGTTAGGGGGAACAGAATAGACTGTAATCCTCACATATACATCATCTTGATGTAGAGCTATTGCAATCTGAAAGACATGAACTTACCGAGACATTAAAAAGACAGAGTCCAAAGAGGAAGAGTAGGGGTATTACAGTAGTGGAGCTGGAAAGGGCAGGAATGACGTAAAGCTAGGGATGTTAAACCATTGTTAATGGTGGACCAGATGTCATTAGGGTTTGACCATTGGTTGTACTGGTATAATCATGATGCCTAGTCATAAATATTTTATAATATACATCTTGATCTTTGATATAATCACATTTTCAATTCAAGTACTTGCATGTATACAGATTTCTTTTCTTTTTCTTTCTTTCTTTATTATAATATACATAGTTCTACTCCTTTTTAGGAAAGAATACTACTTCCTTCACAGGAAACTAACCAATCTGATCTCGAGGACCACAGCCTTGTCTACCTCAATGAAACCATGAACAATGATGCATAGGGCCATCCAAGATGGACAGGTCATGGTGGAGAGTTCTGACAAAATGTGGTCCACTGAACAAGGGAATGGAAAACCACCTTCAGTATTCTTGGTTTGAGAACCCCATGAGCAGTATGAAAAGGCAAAAATATACGACACTGAAAGATGAACTCTTCAGATTGGTAGATGCCCAGTATGCTACTGGGGATCAGTGGAGAAAAAACTCCAGAAAGAATGAAAGGATGGGGCCAAAGCAAAAGCAACACCCAGGTGTGGATGTGACTGGTGATGGAAATAAAGTCTGATGTTATAAAGAGCAATATTGCATAAGAAACTGGAACGTTAGATCCATGACTTGGAACTGGTCAAACAGGGGATGGCAAAAGTGAACATCGACATTTTAGGAATCAATGAACTAAAATGAACTGGAATGTGTAAATTTAACTCAGACAACCATTATATATACTGCTGTGGGCAAGAATTCCTTATAAGAAACTAAGTAGGCCTCACAGTCAACAAAGAGTTCGAAATGCAGTACTTGGATGCAATCTCAAAAATGACAGAATGATGTCTGTTCATTTCCAGGGCAAACCATTCAGTATCACAGTAATACAAGTCTATGCCCCAACCAGAAATGCTGAAGAAGCTGAAGTTGAATGGTTCTATGAATACCTACAAGATTGAGAACTAACACCCAAAAAGATGTCTTTTTCATTATAGGGGACTGGAATGCAAAAGCAGAAGTCAAGAAATACCTGGCGTAACAGGGAACTTTGGCATTGGAGTACAGAATGAAACAGGGCAAAGGCTAATAGAGTTTTGCCAAGAGAATGCACTGGTCATAGCAAATACCCTCTTCTGACAACACAGGAGACGACTCTACACATGGACATCACCAGATGGTCAATACTGAAATCAGATTGAATATATTCTCTTCAGCCAAAGGTATAGAAGCTCTATACAGTCAGCAAAGACAAGACCGGGAGCTGACTGTGGCATAGACCATGAGCTCCGTATTACAAAATTCAGACTTAAATCAAAGAAATTAAGGAAAATCTCTCAACATACGAGTATGGCCTAAATGATTATACAGTGGCAGTAACAAACAGATTCATGGGATGAGATCTGATAGACAGAATGCCTGATGAATAATGGATGGAAGTTCATGACATTGTACAGGAGACAAGGACCAAGACAATTCACAAGAAAAATAAATGCAAATAGGCAAAATGTTTTTTCTGAGGAGGCCTCAGAAATAGCTGTGAATAGAAGAGAAGCAAAAGGCAAAGGAGAAACAGAAAGATACACCTATATGAATTAAGAATTCCAAAGAATAGCAAGGAGAGATAAGTAAGGCTTCTTCAGTAATCAGTGAAAAGAAATAGAGGAAAATAACAGAATGGGAAAGACTAGAGATCTCTTCAACAAAATTAGAGATACCAAGGGAACTTTATATGCAGACATGGGCACAATAAAGGACAGAAATAGTATGGAACTAACAGAAGAAGGCAATATTAAGAAGAAGCGGAAAGAATACACAGAATAACTTTACAAAAAAAGATCTTCACGACCCAGATAATCATCATGGTATGATCACCAGCCTAGAGCCAGACATCCTGTAATGTGAAGAAAAGTGGGCCTTAGGAAGCATCACTATGAACAAAGCTAGTGAAAGTGACAGAATTCCAGTTGAGCTATTGCAAATCCTAGAAGATGATGCTGTGAAAGCACTGCACTCAATATTTCAGCAAATTTATAAAACTCAGCAGTGGCCACAGGACTGGAAAAGGTCAGGTTTCATTCCAATCCCAAAGAAAGGCAATGCCAAAGAATGTTCAAACTACAGCACAGTTGCACTCATCTCACATACTAGTAAAGTAATTCTCAAAATTTTCCAAGCCATGAACTTCCAGATGTTCAAGCTGGTTTTAGAAAAGGCAGAGGAACAAGAGATCAACTTGTCAAACTCTGCTGGTTCATCAAAAAGGCAAGAGAGAAATAATATCCAGAAAAATATCTACTTCTGCTTTGTTGCCTATGCCAAATCCTTTGACTGCATGGACAATACGGATTTCTCAAGAGGCAGGTCAGGTGGTCTTTTATCTTCATCTCTTTAAGAAGTTTTCACAGTTTATTGTGATCCACACAGTCAAAGGCTTTAGTATAGTCAAAAAAGCAGAAATAGATGTTTTTCTGGAATGCTCTTGCTTTTTTGATGATCCAGCAGATGTTGGAAATTTGATCTCTTGTTCCTCTGCCTTTTTAAATATCAGCTTGAATATCTGGAAGTCCACAGTTCATATATTTCTGAAGCCTAGCTTGGAGAATATTTAGCATTACTTGGCTAGCATGTGAGATGAGTGCAATTGTGAGGTAGTTTGAGCATTCTTTGGCATTTCCTTTCATAGGGCTTGGAATGAAAACTGACCTTTTCCAGCATTGCCTTTCACAGAGCTTGGAATGAAAACTGACTTTTTCCAGTCCTGTGGCCACTGCTGAGTTTTCCAAATTTGCTGACATATTGAGTGCAGCACTTTCACAGCATCATCTTTTAGGATTTGCAATAGCTCAACTGGAATTCCATCACCTCCACTAGCTTTGTTCGTAGTGATGCTTCCTAGGCCCACTTTTCTTCACATTCCAGGATATCTCACTCTAGGATGCTGATCACACCATCATGATTATCTGAGTTGTGAAGATCTTTTTGGTATAGTTCTTCTGTGTATTCATGCCACCTCTTTTTAACATCTGCTTCTGTTAGGTCCATACCATTGCTGTCCTTTACTGAGCCCATCTTTGCATTAAATATTTCCTTGGTATCTCTAATTTTCTTGAAGAGATCTCTAGTCTTTCCCATTCTGTTTTTTTTTTTTTTCCTCTATTTCGTTGCATTGATGGCTGAGGAAGGCTTTCTTGTCTCTCCTTGCTATTCTTTGGGAAATGTTTTCAGTTTTTCACCACTGAGGAAAATGTTTGCTGTGGGTTTGTCATATATAGCTTTTATTATGTTGAGATCTGTTCCTTCTATTTCTCCTTTTTGGAGGGTTTTTATCATAAATGGATGTTGAATTTTGCCAAAGGCTTTCTCTGCATCTATTCAGATAATCATGTGGTTTTTATTTTTCAATTTGTTAATGTGGTGTATTACACTGATGTGTGGATATTGAAGAATCCTTGCATCCCTGGGATAAAGCATGCTTGGTCATGATGTATGATCTTAATGTATTATTCGATTCTGTTTGCTAGAATTTTGTTAAAGATTTTTGCATCTATGTTCATCAATAATATTGCCCTGCATTTTTTTTTCCTTTTGGCATCTTTGTTGGGTTATGGTATTACAGTGATGGTGGCCTCATAGAATGAGTTTGACAGTTTACCTTCCTCTGCAATTATCTGGAAAAGTTTGAGTAGGATAGGTGTTAGCTCTTCTCTAAATTTTCGGCTATGAAGACATTTGGTCCTGGGCTTTTGTTTGTTGGAAGATTTCTGATTACAGTTTCAACTTCTGTGCTTTTGATGGGTCTGTTTAGATTTTCTTTCTCTTTCTAGTTTAGTTTTGGAAAGTTCTACTTTTCTAAGAATTTGTCCATTTCTTCCAAGTTGTCCAGTTTATTTGCATGTAGTTGCTGATAAAAGTCTCTTATGATCCTTTGTATTTCTGTGTTTTCTCTTGTGATCTCTCCTTTTTCATTTCTAATTTTGTTGATTTGGTTTTTCTCCCTTTGTTTCTTGAGAAGTCTGGATAATGGTTTGTCAATTGTATTTATCTTCTAAAAGAACCAGCTTTTGACTTTGTTGAGTTTTGCTATGGTCTCTTTTGTTTCTTTTGCATTTATTTCTGCCCTGATCTTTAAGGTTTATTTCCTTCTACTAACCCTAGGGTTCTGCATTTCTTCCTCTTCTAGTTGCTCTAGGTGTAAAGTTAGGTTATTTATTTGACTTTTTTCTTGTTTCTTGAGGTAAGCCTGTATTGCTATGAACCTTCCCCTTAGCACTGCTTTTACAGTATCCGATATGTTTTGGGTTGTTGTGTTTTCATTTTCATTCGCTTCTATGCATATTTTGATTTCTTCTGTGATTTCTTCTGTGATTTGTTGGTTATTCAGCAACACGCTATTCAACCTCCATATGTTGGAATTTGTAGAGGTTTTTCTCCTGTAATTGACATCTAATCTCACTGCAGTGTGGTCAGAAAGGATGCTTACAATGATTTCAATTTCTTTGAATTTACCAATACTAGATTTATGGCCCAGGATGTGATCTCTTCTGGAGAAGGTCCCGAGTGCACTTTAGAAAAAGGTGAAATTCATTGTTTTGGGGTGGAATGTCCTATAAATATCAATTAAGTCTAACTGGTCTATTGTATCATTTAACGCTTGTGTTTCCTTGTTAATTTCTGTTTAGTTGATCTATCCATCGGTGTGAGTGGGGTATTAAAGTCTCCCACTATTACTGTGTTATTGTTAATTTCTCCTTTCATATCTGTTAGCATTTGCCTTATGCATTACGGTGCTCCTATGTTGGGTGCATATATATTTATAATTGTTATGTCTTCTTCTTGTATTGATGATTTGATCATTATTTAATGTCCATCTACATCTCTTTTCACAGCCTTTGTTTTAAAGTCTAATTTATCTGATATGAGTATTGCCACTCCTGCTTTCTTTTGGTCTTATTTGCATGGAATATCTTTTTCCAGCCCTTAACTTTCAGTCTGTATGTGTCCCTTGTTTCCAAGTGGGTCTCTTGTAGACAGCATATATAGGGGTCTTGTTTTTTTTATTCATTCAGCCAATCTTTTCCTTTTGGTTGGGGCAATCAACCCATTTACATTTAAGGTAATTATTGATGAGTATGATCCCATTGCCATTTACTTTATTGTTTGTGTTTAAGATTATACACCCTATCCATGTTTCCTCTCTAGAGAAGATCCTTTAGCGTTTGTTGGAGCGCTGGTTTGGTGTTGCTGAATTCTCTCAGCTTTTGCTTGTCTGTAAAGCTTTTGATTTCTCCTTCAAATGGGAATGAGATCCTGGCTAGGTACAGTAATGGGGGTGGGGGTTATAGATTATTTTCTTTCATCACTGTAAGTATGTCTGCCATTCTCTTCTGGCCTGAAGAGTTTCTATTGAGAGATCAGCTGTTATCCTTAAGGGAATCCCTTGTGTGTTATTCGTTGTTTTTCTCTTGCTGCTTTTAATATTTTTGCTTTGTGTTTGATCTTTGTTAATTTGATTAATATGTGTCTTCGGGTGTTTCACCTTGGATTTTTCCTGTTTGGGACTCTCTGGATTTCTTGGACTTGGGTGATTATTTCCTTCCCCATTTTAGGGAAGTTTTCAACTATTATATCCTCAGTATTTTCTGGTCTTTCTTTTTGTCTTCCTCTTCTGGGACTCCTCTGATTCGAATGTTGATGTGTTTAACATTGTCCCTGAGGTCTCTGTGGTTTTCCTCATTTCTTTTAAAACTTTTTCCCTCTCTGTTTCATTTATTTCTACCATTCTATCTTCTACTTCACTTATCATATCTTCTCTCTCTGTTTTTCTACTGTTAGTTCCCTCCAGGTTGTTTTTGATATCATTTATTGCATTGTTCATTATTTTTTGACTCTTTTTTATTTCTTCTAAGTCCTTGTTAAACCTTTCTTGCATCTTCTCAATCCTTGTCTCCAGGTTATTTATCTGTAACTCCAATTTGTTTTGAAGATTTTGGATCATTTTCACTATCATTATTCAGAATTCTTTTTCAGATTATTCCCTATCTCCTCTTCTTTTGTTTGGTTTGGAGGGCATTTATCCTGTTCCTTTAACTGCTTGGTGTGTCTCTGACTTTTCATCTTGTTTGTGTTGCTGTGTTACCTCTTTATTGTGGAGGTTCCTTGCTGTGGGTGGGGTTGGATGGGTTGTTTGTCAAAGTTTCTTGGTTGGGGAACATTGTGTCGGTGTTCTGGTGGGTGGATCTGGATTTCTTCTCTCTTGAGAGCAATGAAGTGTCTGGTAGAGTTTTGAGATGTCAGTGGGCTTGGTGCAAGCCTGGGCAGCCTGTATATTGAAGCCCCAGGTTATATTCCTGTGTTGCTGGAGAATTTGTGTTCTATATCTTACTCTGGAACTTGCTGACCTTTGAGTGGTGCTTGGTTTCAGTGTAGGTATAAGGTGTTTGATGAGCTCCTATTGATTAATGCTTCCTGGATTCAGGAGTTTTTTTGGTAATCTCAGCATTTGGGCTTAGGCCTCCTACCTTTGTTTTCAGCCTTATTCTTACAGTAAGGCTCAGGACTCCTCTATCTATACACCACCGATGGTAGAACATCTAGGTTAATGATGAAGTTTCTCCACAGTGAGGGTCATCCAGAGAGGTACACAGTGTTACATGGAGAGGAGAAGAGGGAGGAAGGAGATAGAGGTGACCAGAAGGAGAAAAGAGGATTCAAATGGGGAGAGTACGAGCTAGCCAGTGATCACTTCCCTATGACTTCTCCACAGTCTGGATCCATCAGAGATGTTCACAGAGTTATACCAAAAGGAGAAGAGGGAGGTAGGAGACAGAAGTGGTCAGGTGGAGAAAAGAGGGAGTCAAAAGGAGAGAGACAGACCCAGCCAGTAATCACTAATCTAAGTGTTCTTCACAACTTGTGACAAAGAGATTCACAGAGTTGGGTAGAGAAGAAAAGCAGAAGGAGGGAGATAGAGGTGACCTGGTGGGATAAAAAGGAGAATCAAAGATGGGGAGAGAGCAATCTAGCCAGTGATCTCACTCCCAAGTAAAAATGGGTACTGAAAATTGGGTTCTTAAAGATATAACGTTGATAACTAATACTAAAAAGCAAAGATTAAAAATTTAAAGGTTTAGATTCTCAAAAATACAATCAAAAAAAGAAAGAAAAAAGTAAAAAAAGAGGGGAGCAAACAAGTGAACAACAACAACAACAACAAAAACAACAAAAAATGTCACAGAAATTCTTACATATATATACATATGAAGTTTGCTTAAAGAATAGGGTCTTTTTTTGGTTAGGTAATAGATGGTTATAAAAATGAACATTGAAGGAGATATGGAGGACTTAAAATAACAAAAAATTAAAATATAAAAATAGTAATAAAAAAGTTTTAAAAATTCAATAGACGATCATAGTAAAAATATGTCTAGGGATTTCTCTGGAGCTGTTGCATACAGTGTGGGTTCAGTTCATTTTCAGATAGTTCCTTGGTCCAGATTGTACTTCTCAAGGTCTATAGGCCCCTTCCTATGTAGTTGGTGCTAACTGCAGGGATTTAATCTGTTACTCCTGTCAGTTCCAAAGTGGTTCCCTCCGATTATTTTAGCGTCTTCTGTTTGCTGGTCTCTTCAGTGTCTACTTCTTGCCCTGACACAAGGGGGGTGGTGGTGGTCACGTTTTTAGGCTCACTTGTTGAGTGGGGATGGAGGAACTCTGCAAACAGATATCACTGGCATGAGCTCACAGTGATTCAGCCACTCTGGGGTTTGTCCCTGCTCACAGCGTGTGTTCTTTCCCAGCCCACACTGCTCAGGCTCTAGGTCGCTCTGAAGGAAGCAGCCTGGGGTGGACCCCTTGAGTTGCCTGCACTTCCAAGGTCAGAGCAGCCCATAGAGTTTAGGGTCTGTGACTTCTCCCCTCCCCCATCCCAGCTGCTCAGTTTTCTGAGTGTTCAACTGGGCGTGCCTTCTTACGTGTGTGGAGAGCTGATCTCTGGTGGCAACCATCCAGAATCCCAAAAAGTCTTGGTTAGCAATGAAGTCTGCCTGCAGTTTGGTAGAGGATGCCTTTCTGCCACCTCAGTTGTGTCAGTGGCTCTGGCTGCCCTTGCCTGCTCGTCTCTGTTAGGGGATAGGACAGTCCTTAGCCCAGAGCCAACCAGCTCTGTGCAGCTCTTTGTTCTTTGTTCTGTGCACTGGCCTGGCAGTGGCTTTTCTCAAGAAAGCTATTCGAACGCAGATGTATAGAATAGACTCGTGGACTTTGTGGATGAGGGTAAGGGTGGGATGATATGGGAGAAGGGCATTGAAGCATGTTACTTGTCATGTGTCTAATTAATCGCCAGCCCAGGATTGATGCTCGAGACTGGTGCAGCGAGATTTCCCAGGGGGGAGGGAGGAGGGAGGGGGGTTCCGGAGGGGAAGCATATGTAAACCCATGGTGATATCATGACAATGTATGGCAAAAACAATAATAAAAAAAAAATTGAAGCAGAAAAAAAAAAAAGAAAGCTATTCCACAGCATAGGTTGCTACCTCAGGCTAGTTCCATCAGGTTGCCCTCGGGGTATTCAATCTCAGTCCTTAGCTAAAGTTGTTCAGCCCACCCTCCCAGACCAGCTCGCGCTTGCTAGTGGGGGATGGGATGTCTGGGCTGCCACTCCGCTGGGAGTTGCAGTTAGGTACATAATCTTGGGGTTTAATTATTTATCTATTTTTGCTCCCGGTTATTTTGCCCTCTCAGACATGCAACAGATCCACCGGTGAGAATGTTTCCAGGTGTTTGGAAATTTCTTTCTTTTTTAAGACTCCCTTCCTGGGATGGATCTCTGTTCCTACCTCTTTTGTCTCTCTTTTAATTTTTTATATTTTGTCCTACCTCCTTTCGAAGACAATGAGCTGCCTTTCTGTGTCCCTGATGTCCCCTGCCAGCATTCAGAGGTTGTTTTGTGGAGTTTGCTTGGCTTTTAAATGTTCTTTTGGTGTATTTGTTGGGGAGAAAGTGGCCACCCCATCCTATTCCTCTGCCATCTTAGGACCACTCTCAGAACAGCCTTGAGTCCAGCGAACATTAACAGACAAGAACTCATCCAAAAGCCTCCATACCTTCACTGAAACCAAGCTCCACCCAAGAGCCAACTGGTTCCAGAGTAAGACATACTATGCTAATACTCCAGCAATGCAGGATCACAGCCCTGAGTGTTAAAATATAGCCGGCCTAAATTCACACCAAACCCATAGATACCCCAAAACTAATTGCTGGACACTTAATTGCACTTCAGAGAAAAAAGATCCAGATCCACCTACCAGAACACAGACATAAGCTTCCCTAATCAGGAAACCTTGGCAAGCCAGTAGTCCAACCCCACCCACAGGGAGGAACCTCCACAATAAAGAGGAACCATAAATTTCCAGCCTACAGAAAGGCCACTCCATACACAGCAATCTAAACAAAGTGAGAAGGCAGAGAAATATTCAACAGGTAAAGTAACATGATAAATGCCCACCAAAAGAAATAATAAAGGAGGAGTTAAGGAGTCTACCTGAAAAAAAGAATTCAGAATAATGATAGTAAAGATGATCCAAAATCTTGAAAACAAAATGGAGTTACAGATAAATAGATGAGAGAACAGGATTGAGAGGGTGCAAGAAATGTTTAAGAAAGACCTAGAAGACATAAAAGAGTCAATCAATAATGAACAATGCAATAACTGAGATCAAAAGCACTCTGGAGGGAACCAACTGAGGCAGAAGATAGAATAAATGAGGTGTAAGATAGCATGGTGGAAATAAAGGAAGCAGAAAGGGAAAAAAATCAACTGAAATGAGGACAATCTCAATGACCTCTGGGACAATGTTAAATTCCCCAACATTTGAATCATAGGAGTCCAGGTGAAGAAGACAAAATGAAAGGGCATGAGAAAATACTTGAGGAGATAAAAGTTAAAAACTTCCCTAAATTGGGGAAGGAAATAGCCATCAAAGTCTAAAAAACCCAAAGAGTCCCAAAGAGGATAAACCCAAAGTGAAACACTTCAAGACATATATTAATCAAATTAATGAAGACCAAATATAAAGAAAAACTATGAAAAGCAGCAAGGGAAAAGCAACAAATAACACATAAGTGGATCCCCATAGTGATAACAGCTGATCCTTTTTTTAAATGTTAAGTTTTATTGAGTCTTACTGTGTGCTAGATATTGTGCTAAGCATTTTCCATTCACTAACTAATGTATTCTGTCCCCAAACCAATTCAGATATGTAAATTACTATTCTTATTGTATAGATGAAGAAATAAGACCAAGAAAATTCCTAAAGAACAAAAACGTAGTGAAGCCAGAATTTTAACCCATACCTGTTTGATTCCAAGATTGTATTTACCACTTTGACTAGATAATGATTTCTGTGTAGTCCTTAGCTACTTCGGTGTCTGTAATTCATTCATGTCTTTCTCCAAATAATAAAGTCCTGGAAACTTCAGAATTCCAGAGTCATCAATGAAGAATTCCCAAATTTTGGGCACTAGACAAAACTGTAAGTAAAGAAAATTTGTTTGCAGAGTCTTCATCTTCCTCTAACTTATTTACCTTTCTCTTTAGATTTTCAGTGATCTCCTGGTCTCTCTTTTTCCTGATTTTTCTTGTTGTTCAATCTCCAAGTTATGTGCAACTCTGCATGACCCCATGGACTGCAATGTGCCAGGTTTCTCTGTCCTTCACTATCTCCTTGAGTTTGCTAAAGTTCATGTCCATTGAGTCAATGATGCCATCCACCCATCTCATTATCTGCTGCCCCTTTGTCCTCTTGCCCTCAATCTTTCCCAGCATCAGGGTCTTTTCCAATGAGTCAGCTCTTCACATCCAATAGCCAAATTATTGGAGCTTCAGCTTCAACATCAGTCCTTCTAATGAATATTCAGGATTGATTTCCTTTAGGATTGACTGGTTTAATCACCTTGCTGTTCAAGTGAATCTCAAAAGCTCCCATACAGGCCTTGATGGTTCAAACAGTGCAAAATCCACTTGCAGTTCACGAGACCCAGGTTTGATCCCTGGTTCAGGAAGATCCCCTGGAGAAAGGAATGATAATCCACTTCAGCATTCTTGTCTGGAGAATTCTATGGACAAAAGAGCCTAGTAGGAGGCAGTCCGTGGCATCATAAGGAGTCAGACACAACTGAGCAACTAATGCTTTCACTTTACTTTTCCTGATACTAGGGTAAAAATGCATGAAGTTTTAAAATATTGCTTTATAGGAGTATCCACATTTTACCAAAATTCAAAATCTCAGTTAAAGAGGCAAAGCTCTGAAAGTTGGTTTTCAATCATTTTCCATTAACTCATTCTGTAAATGTCCATTGAGGGCTTACCCTGTTCTAGGCACTACACAAGTCTCTGAGTGTACTATGGTGCAGAGGAAGTGACCCCATTTCTAGAGGAGTTCCCAAGGTAGAGGGAGATAGGTGTGTACACTCTCATGAAGTCTGTGAAGAATGAAAACTGATGTTTCAATAGAAACACTTCAGGCCAGAAGGGAATGGCAGGACATACATAAAGTGATGAAAGAGAAAAACCTACAACCCAGATTACTATACCCAGCAAGGATCTCATTCAAATATGGAGAAATCAAAAGCTTTACAGACAAGCAAAAGCTGAGAGAATTCCACACCACCAAACCAGCTCTTCAACAAATGCTAAAGGATCTTCTCTAGACAGGAAACATGGATAGGGTGTATAATCTCAAACACAAACAATAAAGTAAATGACAATGGGATCATACTTATCAATAATTACCTTAAATGTGGATGGGTTGAATGCCCCAACCAAAAGACAAAGACTGGCTGAATGAATATAAAAACAAGACTCCTATATATGCTGTCTACAAGAGACCCATCTCAAACCAAGGAAAAAATATAGACAGAAAATGAAGGGCTGGAAAAAGTTATTTCTTGCAAATGGAGACAAAATAAAGCAGGAGTAGCAATATTCATATCAAATTAAATACTTTGAAATAAAGGCAGTGAAAAGAGACAAAGAAGGACACTACATAATGATCAAATGATCAACCAAAGAAGAAGATATAACAATTTCACCTTTTCCTCAAGTGCACATGGACCATTTTCCAGTATAGATCACATCCTACACCATAAATCTAGCTTTGGTAAATTCAAAAAATTTGAAATAATTTCACGCATCTTTTCTGATCAAAATGTGGTAAAATTAGATGTCAAATAGAGGAAAAACTCTATTAATAATACAAACACATGGAGGCTAAACAACACGCTTCTGAAAAACCAACGAATCACAGAAGAAACCAAAAAAGAAATCAAAATATGCACAGAAATGAATGAAAATAAAAACACAACAACCGAAAACCTATGGGACTCAGTAAAAGCAATGCTAAGGGGAAGATTCATACCAATAGAAGCCTACTTCAAGAAACAAGAAAAAAATCAAACAAATAACCAAACCTTACTCCTAAAGTATCTAGAAAAAGAAGAAATGAAGAAAACCAGAGCTAGCAGAAGGAAAGAAATCATGAAAATTATGGTAGAAACAAATGAAAAGAAACAAAGAAGACTATAGCAAAAATCAACAAAACTAAAAGCTGGTTCTTTCAGAAGATAAGTGAAATACACAAACCATTAGCCAGACTCATCAAGAACAAAGGGAGAAGAATTAATTCAACAAAATTAAAAATAAAAATGGAGAACTCACAAGAGAAAACACAAAGGATCATAAGAGACTACTATCAGCAACTGTATGACAATAAAATGGACAACTTGGAAGAAATGGACAAATTCTTAGAAAAGTATAACCTTCCAAAACTGAAGGAGAAAGAAATAGCAAATCTTACCACACCCATCACAAGCATAGAAATAGAAACTGTACCAAAAAAATCTTCCAGCAGACAAAACCCCAAAAGACCAGGACCAGATGGCTTAAGAGCTGAATTTTACCAAAAATTTAGAGAGGAGCTAACACCTATCCTACTCAAACTCTTTCAGAAAATTGCAGGCAAATGTAAACAGCTAAATTCATTCTATGAGGCCACCATCACCCTAATACCAAAACCAGACGAAAATGCCACACACACATAAAAAGAAAGAAAGAAAGAAAACTGCCAGCCAATATCACTGATGAACGTAGATGCAAATATCCTCAACAAAATTCTAGCAAACAAAATCAGCAATATATTAAAAAGATTGTACATCATGACCAAGTGGGCTTTATCCCAAGGATCCAAGGATTCTTCAATATTTGTAAATCAATCAATGTGATAAACCACATTAGCACATTGAAAGATAAAAACCATATGATTATCTCAATAGATTCAGAGAAAGCATTTGAGAAAATTCAACATCCATTTAAGATAAAAAAAAACAGAAAGCAGTCATAGAAGGAACATAACTCAACATAATAAAAGCCATATATGATAAATATTGGCAAATATTATCCTCAGTGGTGAAAAACTGAAAGCATTTCCCCTAAAATAAGAAACAAAACAAGGGTTCCCACTCTCACCACTGCTACTCAACATAGTTTTGGAAGTTTTAGCTGCAGCAATCAGAGAAGAAAAAGAAATCAAATTAATCCAGATTGGAAAAGAAGAAGTAAAACTCTCACTGTTTGCAGATGACATGATCCTCTACATAGTAAACACTAAAGACACCACCAGAAAACTAATAGAGCTAATCAAAAACACTTTACTATATTGTAAAGTTGCTGGATACGAAATTAACACAAAGAAATCCCTTGCATTCCTGTACACTAACAATGAGAAAACAGAAAGAAAATTTAAGGAAATGATCCCATTCACCATAGCAACAAAAAGAATAAAATGTTTAGGAATAAATCTACCTAAAGAAACAAAAGACCTATATATAGAAAAGTATAAAACACTGATGAAAGAAAGAAAGATGACACAGATGGAGAAATATACCATGTTTATGGATCACAAGAATCAATATAGTGAAAATGAGTATACTACCCAAAGCAATTTATAGATTCTTTGCAATCCCCATCAAGCTACCAATGACATTTTTCAGAGAACTAGAACAAATAATTGCACAATTTGTATGGAAGTACAAAAATTATCGAGTAGCCAAAGCAATCTTGAGAAAGAAGAATGGAACTGGAGGAATCAACCTGCCTGACTTCAGACTATACTACAAAGCTACAGTCATCAAGATAGTATGGTACTGGCACAAAGACAGAAGTATAGATCAATGGAACAAAATAGAAAGCCCAGAGATAAATCCATACACCTATGGACACCTTATCTTTGACAAAGAAGGCAAGAATATAGAATGGAGAAAAGACAATCTCTTTAACAAGTGGTGCTGGGAAAACTGGACAGCCACTTGTAAAAGAATGAAACTAGAACACTTTCTAACACCATACACAAAAATAAACTCAAAATGGATCAAAGATCTAAACATAAGACCAGAAACTATAAAACTCCTAGAGGATAGCATAGGCAAAACACTCTCTGACATAAAGCAAAGCAGGATCCTCTATGACCCATTTCCCAGTGTAAGGAAAATAAAAG
>ML663627.1:0-85271 GCA_007570785.1 Antilocapra americana | reverse complement strand
AATCTTGATTCCAACTTGTGAATCTTCCAACCTGCCATTTGTGTACATGTACCACAACATCTTTATCCAGTCATCTATTGATGACATCTAGGTTGCTTCCATATCCTAACTATTGTAAATCATACTGCAATGACCATTGGGGTTCGTGTGTCTTTTTCAATTATGTTTTCTTGAGGGTATATGTCCAGTAGCAGAATTGTTGTGTCATAGGGTAATTTTATTCCAAGTTTTTTTTCAAACTAATCTCTGTTTTCTTTTACAAATTGGCCCTATCAATTTGCATTTCCACAAGCAGTTAAGGAGGGTTTCATTTATTCCACACCTTCTCCAGCATTTACTCTTTGTAGTTTTTTGATGGTTATCATTCTGACTGGTGTGAGATGATATCTCATTGTAGTTTTGATTTCCATTTCTCTAATAATGAGCAATGGTGAGCATATTTTTGTGTGTTTCTTAGCCATCTGCATTTCTTCTTTGGGTAAATGTCTGTTTAGCCTGCAAGACTCCTCTGTCCATGGAATTCTATAGGCAAGGATATTGGAGAATGTTGCCATTCCCTTCTCCAAAGAATCTTCCCAACCCAGGGACTGAACCATAGACTCCTGCATTACAAGCAGATTCTTTACCATCTGAGCTACCAGGTAAGTCACTGTATGATTAGGTTGTTTATTTTTCTGATATTGATCTAAATGAGCTGCTTGTATATTTTGGAGATTAATCTTTTGTCAGTTGCTTCATTGCTATAATTTTCTCCCATTATGAGAGCTGTCTTTTCACCTTGCTTATAGTTTTCTTCATTGTGCAAAAGCTTTTAAGTTTAATTAGGTACCATTTTTTATTTCTGCTTTTATTTCCATTACTCTAGAAGATGAGTCATAGAGGATCTTGCTGTGATTTATGTCAAAGTGTGTTCTGCCTATGTTTCCCTTTAAGAGTTCATAGTTTCTGGTCTTACATTTATAACATTAATCCATTCCCATTTTGACTTTATTTTTGTTTATGGTGTTAATAAGTGTTTTGATTTCAGTCTTTTACACATAGCTGCACAATTTTTCAAGAATCACTCATTGGACAGATTGTCTTTTCTCCGTTATATATTTTTGCTTTCTTTGTCAAAGATAAAGAGCCCATAGCTGAGTGTATTTATCTCCTAGCAATCTATCTTTTTTTTTTCCTTTATAGTCCAACTCTCACATCCATACATGACTACTGGAAAAACCATAGCCTTGACTAGACAGACCTTTGTTGATAAAGTAATGTCTCTGCTATTTTATTTTATTTATTTATTTTTTCATTTTTTTTATTGTTTTTGCCATACAATGCCGTATATGGAATTTAGAAAGATGGTAACGAGAACCCAACATGCGAGACAGCAAAAGGAATGCAGATGCATAGAATAGACTCTTGGACTCTGTGGATGAGGGTAAGGGTGGGATGATGTGGGAGAATGGCATTGAAACATGTTAATTATCATATGTCTAATCAATCGCCAGCCCAGGATTGATGCTCAGGGCTGGTGCATCGAGATTTCCTGGGGGGAGGGAGGAGGGAAGGAGGAGGGAGGGGGGTTCTGGAGGGGGAGCATATGTAAACCCAGCAATCTATCTTGTTCCATTGTTCTATATTTCTATTTTTGTACCAGTATCAGACTGTTTTGATGTCTGTAGCTTTGTGGAACAGACATCTTTTCATGTGTTTATTAGTGTCAACCTTCAAGGTTTATTCCTCTGGCTCCATTCTTTCTCAATATTGCTTTGGCTATTTAGGGTCTTTTATGTTTCCATACAAATTATGAAGTTATTTGTTCTAGTTCTATGAAAAATATTATTGATAGTTTGATAAAAATTGCTATGAATCTATAGATGGCTTTGTGTAGTATAGTCATATTTCACAACGCTGCTTCCAATCTAAAAACATGGTATATCTTTCTGTCTGTTTGTGCCATCATTAATTTCTTTCATCATTGTCTTATAGTTTTCTCCACACAATTCTTTTGTTTATTTAGGTAAATTTATTCCTAAGTATTTTATTCTTCAGTTTGCAATGGTGAATAAGTTTTTCCGCTTAACTTCCCTTTCTTATTTTTCATTGTCAGTGTACAGGAGTGCAATGAATTTTTATGTATTAATTTTGTATCCTGTGGCTTTACTATATTCATTGCTTAGCTGTAGAAATATTCTGGTGGCGTGGTTTATGATTTTCTATGCATAGTATTGCATCATCTGCAGACAGTGATAATTTAATTTATTTTTTTTTCTATCTGGATTCCTTTTATTTCTTGTTCTTTTCTGAATTCTGTGGATAGCACTTCCATAACTTTGTTGAATAGTAGTGGTGAGAGTGGACACCCTTTTATTGTTCCTGATTTTAAAGCAAATGCTTTGAATTTTTCACCATTGAGCATAATATTTGCTGTGGGTTTGTCATATATGACTTTTATTATGTTTACTTACATTCCATTTTTTCAATTTTTTTAAATAATATTTTTTCAAAAACTTTTTCTGTGTCTATTGAGATGATCATTTTTTTCTTTCAATTTGTTAATATGGTATATCACTTTGATTAATTTGTGTATATTGAAGAATTCTTGCATCCCTGAGATAAAGCCCACTTGATCATGTTAAATGATCTTTTTAGGTGTTATTGGATTACGTTTCAAGAATTTTGTTAAGGATTTTTGCATGTATTTTCATCACTGCTATTGGCTTGTAATTGTCTTTTTTTGTTGTTGTTGCTTCTTTGTCTGGTTTTGTTATCTGGGTGATGGTGGTCTCATAAAATGAGTTTGCAAGGTTTCCTTTCTCTGTGATTTTCAGGAAGACTCTGAGCAGGATGATCATTAGGTCTTCTCTAAAGTTTTATTAGAAGTCACCTGAAAGCTATCTGGTCCTGAGGTTTGATTTGTTGAAAGATTTTTGACTGCAGTGTCAATTTCCTTTTTTGTGATTGGCCTTTCATATTTTCTATTTCTTCCTGATTCAATTTTGGAAGGTTATAATTTTCCAAGATTTTTTCCATTTCTTCTAGAATACCAAATTTATTGACATTTAGTTGTTCATAGTACTTTCTTATGATTCTTTGTTTATCTATGTCATCTATTGCAACCTTCCTTTTTTATTTCAATTTTTATTGATTTGCATCTCCTCCCTTATTTTGTGGATGACTCTGGCTAAGGCTTTGTCAATTTTGTTTAGCTTCCCAAAGAACCAGTTTTTAGTTTTATTGATCTTAACTATAATCTCCTTCATTTCTTTTTCATTTATTTCTGCTTTGATCTTCATGATTTCTTTCCTTCTAATAACTTTGAGCTTTTTGTGTTCTTCTGTTTCTAGTTGTTTTAGTTGTAAGGTTTTATTGTTTATTTGATTTATCTCTTATTTCTTGAGGTAGGCTTGTATTGCTATAAGCTTCCCTCTTAGCATTGCTTTTATTGTATCCCATAAGTTTGGAGTAGTATTTTCATTGTTGTTTGTGTGTAGGCGTATTTATATTTCCTTTTTTATTTTGTCTGTAATCTGTTGATTATTCAGAAGCATATTGTTTAGCATATTTTCCTGTAATTGATATCTAATCTTACAGCATTGTGTTCAGAAAAGATGCTTGGAATGATTTCAATTATTTTTTTTCATTTATCAAGGTTTGATTTATGTTCCAAGATATGAACTACTCAGGAGAATAATCCATGTACACTTGAGGAAAAAAAGAAATCTATTGTTTCTGATTGAATCCCCTATATATATATATATATATATATAAATTAGATCCAACTGGTTCAATGTATCATTAAAGCTATATTATCCTTATTAATTTTCAGTCTGGATGATATGTCTCTTTCTGTGAGTAGGGTATTACATTCCCCCACTATTACTGTGTTACTGCAGATTTCCCCTTTAACAGTTGCTAGAATTTTCTTTAGGTCTTCAGGTGCTCCTATGTTGGTGCCTGTATATTTACAACTGCTTTTTTAAAATTAATAAAATTCCAATTCCAAAGAAAGATAATGCCAAAGAATTCTCAAACTACTGCACTATTGCACTCATCTGACACCCTATTAAAGTAATGCTCAAAATTATCCAAACCAGGCTTCAGCAATACATGAACCATGATGTTCAAGCTGGTTTTAGAAAAGGCAGAGGAACCAGAGATCAAAGTGCCAACAACTGCTGGATAATTGAAAAAGCAAGAGAGTTCCAGAAAAACATCGATTTCTGCTTTATGGACTATGCCAAAGCTTTTGACTGTGTGGATTGCAATAAACTATGGAAAATTCTGAAAGAGATGGGAATACCAGACATTCTGACCTGTCTCTTGAGAAACCTGTATGCAGGTCAGGAAGCAACAGTTAGAACTGGACATGAAACAACAGACTGGTTCCAAATAGGAAAAGGAGTACATCAAGGCTGTATATTGTCACCCTGCTTATTTAATTTATATGCAGAGTACTCATGAGAAATGCTGGGCTGGAAGAAGAACAAGCTGGAATCAAGATTGTCAGGAGAGATATTAATAACCTCAGATATGCAGATGCCACCACCCTTATGGCAGAAAGTGAAGAGGAAATAAATAGTTTCTTGATGAAAGTGAAAGAGGAGAGTGAAAATGTTGGCTTAAAGCTCAACATTCAGAAAACTAAGATCATGGCATCTGGTCCCATCACTGCATGGAAAATAGATGGGAAACAGTGGAACCAGTGTCAGATTTTATTTTTGGAGGACTCCAACATCACTGCAGATGGTGATTGCAGCCATGAAATTAAAAGACGCTTACTCCTTAGAAAGAAAGTTATGACCTACCTAGACAGCATATTTAAAAGCAGAGACATTACTTTACCAACAAAGGTCTGTCTAGTCAAGGCTATGGTTTTTCCAGTAGTCATGTATGGATGTGAGAGTTGGACAGTGAAGAAAGCTGAGCACTGAAAAATTGATACTTTTTAACTGTGGTGTTGGAGAAGACTCTTGAGAGTCCCTTGGACTGCAAGAAGATTCAACCAGTCCATCCTAAAGGAGTTCAGTCCTGGGTGTTCATTGGAAGAACTGATGTTGAAACTGAAACTCCAATACTTTGGCCACCTCATGCAAATAGTTAACTCATTGGTAAAGACCCTAATGCTGTGAAGGATTGGGAACAGGAAGAGAAGGGGACGACAGAGGATGAGATGACTGGATGGCATCACCAACTCAATGGACATAGGTTTGGGTAGACTCTAGGAGTTAGTGATGTACAGGGAGGCTTGGCATGCTGCGATCCATGGGGTTGCAAAGAGTCGGACACAACTGAGTGACTGAACTGAACTGAATCAGAGAATAATTATTTTTCAATATTATGATGGCCTCTGCCATATATCAACATGAATTGGCCATAGGTATACCTGTGACCCCTCCCCTCCCTCCTGAATCCCCACTCACCTCCCTTCCCATCCCATTCCTCCAGGTTGTCACAGAGTACTGGTTTCAGATCCCCTGTGTCATAGATCAAATTCCCTCTAGCTATCTATTTCATATATGGTAATATATATGTTTCAATGCTATTCTCTCAAATCATACACCTTCTTCTCCCACTATGTCCAAAAGTCTGTTCTTTATGTCTGTGTCTCCTTTGCTGCCCTTAATGTAGACTCTTCAGTACTATCTTTATAGATTCCATATGTATGCATTAATATACAATATGTCTTTCCCTTTATAACTTACTTCACTCTGTATAATAGGCTCCAGGTTCATCCACCTATATTTATAATTGTTATATTTTCTTCTTGGATTGATCCCTTGATTATTATGTAGTGTGCTTCCTTGTCTCTTGTCAGTCAGTCAGTCAGTTCAGTTGCTCAGTCTTGTCTGACTCTTTGCATTCTCCAAGGACTGAAGCATGCCAGGCCTCCCTGTCCATCACCAACTCCTGGAGTTTAATCAAACTCATGTTCATTGAGCCAGTGATGCCATCCAACCATATCATCCTCTGACATCCCCTTCTCCTCCAGCCTTCAATCTTTCTGAGTGTCAGGGTCTTTTCAAATGAGTCATCTCTTCACATCAGGTGGCCAAATTATTTGAGTTTAAGCTTCAACCTGTTGTAGCAGGCTTTAATTTAAAGTCTATTTAATCTGTTATGAGTATTGCTACTCCCACTGTCTTGATTTATGTTTGAATGGAACATCTTTTTTCCAGCCCCTCACTTTCATCTGAGGGATATATACATATATGACAGAACATATATAGGTCTTGTTTTTGTATCCATCCAACCAATTTGTCTTTTGGTTGGAGTATTTAGCCTATTTCTATTTAAGATACTTATTGATACGTACTGACTCAATGGACATTAGTTTGAGTAAACTCCTGGCATTGGTGATGGGCAAGGAGGCCTGGCGTGCTGCAGTCCATGGGGATTGTAGTGAGTCAGACACAACTGAGTGACTGAACTGAAGTGAACTGATGATCCCTTGGGAAATTCTTTTTTTAATATATTTATTTATTTTCTTTACATTATTGTGTTGATTTTGCCATACATTGTCATGAATCTGCCATGGGTATACATGTGTTCCCCTTCCAGAACCCCCCTCCTACCTCCCTCTTGATAAAAAATGGAAATGCCAAACCACCTAACTGGCCTTCTGAAAAACCTGTATGCAGAACAGTAAGGAACAGGTAGAACTGGACACGGAACAATGAGCTGGTTCAAAACTGAGAAAGGAGTTCATCAAAGCTGTATATTGTCCCCTTGCTTATTTAACTTATATGCAGAGCACGTCATGTGAAATACCAGGCTGGATGAATCACAAGCTGAAATTAAGATTTCCAGGAAAACTATCCATAACCTCAGATATGCAGAAAGTACCACCCAGAAAGTGAAGAGAAATTGAAGAGCCTCTTGATGAGGATGAAAGAGGGGAGTGATGAAGCTGGGTTAAAACTCAACATTCGTAAAACTAAGATCATGGCATCTGGTCCCATCACTCCATGGCAAATAGATATGGAAGAAGTGGCAAACATTATTTTCTTGGGCTCCAAAATCAGTGCAGATGGTGACTGCAGCTATGAAACTAAAAGATGTTTGCTCCTTGGAAGAAAATCTATGACACACCTAGATAGTGTATTAAAAAGAAGACACATCACTTTGACAACCAAGGTCCATATAGTCAAAGCTATGGTTTCTCCAGTAGTTATGTATAGATGTGAAAGTTGGACCATAAGAAGTCTGAGCACCAAAGAACTGATGCCTTCAATTGTGGTGCTGAAGAAGTCTCTTGAGAGTCCCTTGGATAGCAGGATCAAGCCAGTCAGTCCTATAGGACATCAACCCTGAGTATTCATTGGAAAGACTGATGCTGAAGCTGAAGTTCCAATACTTTGGATACCTGTTGTGAAGAGTGAACTCATTGGAAAAGACACTGATGCTGGAAAAGACTGAGGGCAGGAGGAGAAGAGGGGGCAGAGGATAGAATGATTGGATGGCATCACTGACTTAATGAATTTAATTTTGAGCAAACTCCAGGAGACAGTGAAGCACAGGGAAGCCTGGCGTGATGCAGTCCATGGGGGTCACAAAGCGTCAGACATGACTGAACAACTGAACAAAAGCAATAATGATCCTTTAACTTTATTGTTTTGGGTTTGTTTTTGTAGGTCTTTTATTTTTGTGTTTCTTGTGTGATAGGTATTATTAATCTACTTTAGAGATGATAAACCAAGTCTCAAATAGTTTAGATAATATGGTAAGGAGAATGATACTCTCCCTCACCATTATATCTACACTTTAATTTGTAGAACTGATGAATACGTTGCCATATGGTAAGAGAGAATGAAAGTTGCAGAAGGAACAAAGATCACTAATCTGTTTAAGATAAAGAGATTATGTTATATTACCCCAGTGTGCCCAATGTAATCACAAAATTCTGCATGTGGTGGAAAGGGAAACAAAATAATCAGAATAAGAGAGACATCACCATGAAAAAGACTAAATTGTGCATTACTGGCTTCATAAATGTAAGAAGGCCATGAAGGAATATGGTAGCCTCTTAAAGTTGGAAAATCAAGAAAGCAATTGTCACATAGAACTGTAAAGGAACACAACCTGTTGACACCTGCATTTTAATGCTGTGAGACCTGATTCTAACTTCTGAACTCCAAAATTATAATTTTTTGTTGTTTTATGCCACTAAGCTTGTGATAGTTTGTTGCAGCACCAATAAAAACCTAATACTCTAATAATTTGGGGAGCATTCTATGCTGATTTCACTTTTGGGTAATCATTCTTTACTCACTCTTAAATGCTTCTGGGGAACTGCATCTTTACCCAGGTTTCAGGGATGCAGCATGTGACTCAAGTGAATCTGACTAATGTTTTCCATTTCTTTCATCCAAAGTGCTTACTTGAGGGATGGGTGTATGTGCTGTACTCAGTCATTCAGTCATGTCCGACTATTTGTGACCACAAGGACTCTAGCCTGCCAGGCTCCTCAGCCTGAGAGGATAACAGGCAGGAAGGCTAGGGGTCTCCAAGTAGAGGGAATAGACTTCAAGTGTCAGACTCTCTCTCTCTCTCTCTCTCTCTCTCTCTCTCTCTCTCTCAATAGGCAAGAGGAAACAAACTGCAAGTGGCAGCCAGGCATTTTTTTCCCTCTATACAAAATGAAAAGGTTTCTTCTAAAATTCTGTGTTGTCATAATGACACCTGGTTCCACCTAAACTTTTATCAAACCTTGAGCTAGCCAATAAGCTTTTCTTATGGAAATGCTTTTCTTAAACTATGTTAACAAAGTATGAATTCGCCTTAGAACCTACCTTTCTTCAAAGGTTCGCCTAAGACCCAAACCTTGAACCGATAATGGCTCAGCAAACTACTATGTCTTACTCATGGAAATGTTCTCTTAAGCTCTGTTAATGAATCTATGTATTTGCTTGGAAATCTGCCTTACTTTAAGATTCATGTCAATTCTTTCATGGCCAGGGATGATTCAACTTGTGTGGATGCTATCTCAAAATGCATATTGTGGGAAAGGGGCTGATGCAACTCTCTCAGTTTTGAGGTGATTCTTTAACAGATATATAACTCCTTGCTAAAAGCTAACAATGGGAACACTCTTTCTGCCCCCCTTCTGATGTCTATGTCAGAAGCTCCCTCTATCCCTTTATTTTTTAATAAAACTTTATTACAGAAAAGCTTCAAGTGATCAAGTCTCATTTCTGACACCATAGCAAAATTATCTCCTCCAGAGGTCACAAATCCCTGCATAGTTGACGGCTCACCATCACAGCCTTTCAAGCCCACGGAATTTTTCAGGGAAGAATACTAGAGTGAGTGGCCATTTCCCACTCCAGGGGATCTCCTGAACCCAGGGATATAACCCATGTCTCTTGCATCTCCTGTCTTGGCAAGCAGATTCTTTACCACTGTGCCACCTGGTAAGCCTATAGCCATTTTGTGACCATGTGGTCTTAAACAATAGAGCTAACATTAAACTAGAGCCAAGAAATAGAAAGGAAATCTTTTCCTGGTGAAATTATGAGAGCACTGGAACAAGTAATAAAGTAAACTATGTCTACTACTTGCATTACTCTGTCATCATAAGCCAATATAGTTCTTCCTTAACTTACGATGGAGTTATGTCCTGATAAACCCACTGTTAGTTGAAAATATCTTAAGTAGAAGAATGCATTTGATATACCTAACCATCTGAACATCAGAGTTTTGAGTAGCCTACCTTAAACTTGCTCAGAACACATAAACTAATCTTCAACTGGGCATAAGTCATTTAACACAAAGCCTATTTTAAAAATAAAATGTTGTTCAATATTTATTGAATAATGTATTGAGAGTGAAAAACAGAATGGTTGTTTGAGTACAGAATAGTTGCAAATGTATCAGTTGTTTGCCCTCGTGATGGACGACTGGGAGCTGTGGCTCCCTGTCACTGCCCAGTATCACGAGAGAGTACCCTATTGCATATTACTAGCTCAGAAAAACATCAAAATTCAAAAACTGAGAGACAAATTCTGCTGAATATGTAATGCTTTTACTCCATAGTAAAGTTGAAAAATCATAAGTCAAAACATTATAAGTCAAGGGCTATCAATATGCTTGTGTCTTTGCTTAAGCTATTTCAAATTAGTCTTTCTGACTCTTGAAACAGGAATGACCTGTACTAAATCAATATTTACCTGACTTCATATTGCTAAATAACAAAGTCACAACTGTAACACAAGTATCTCTACTAATAAATTCTGTATATCTAATTATTATGCTCAATTTCCAGGATCACAAATTACTTGATCTGGAATAATCATGTATCACAAATTCTAAACACATGTACTTTCTCCATGTTTATTTTCTGTATTTACCAATTCATTAATTTAGAACTTCTTTCCAATGATAGTTTCCCTATTAATAGCTGTGATATTTTTAAAACGTACTCTCTTCAAGCTTCAGTGTCCTTGTAACTAAATGTGGGTTATAGTTACTTCACAAAGTTATGAAGATAAAAAATTACCTTGCAAATCAAATATTTAGCACATGCTTGGCACAGTGTTCATGATCAATAGATAGCAATCATGTAACTATTGTCAGTAATGTCAGTGGGGCTTCCCTTGTAGCTCAGTCAGTAAAGAATCTGCCTGAAGTGCAGGAGACCCAGGTTCAACTCCTGTGTCTGGAAGATCCCCTGGAGAAGGAAATGGCAACCCACTCCAGTATTCTTGCCTGGAGAATCCCCATGGACAGAGTAGCCTGGCAGGCTACAGTCCATAGGGTCAAAAGAGTCAGACACAACTTAGCACTAGACCACCACCAATAATAACATTAGCACAGTAGTAGTAGTGGGCATAGTCATCATCACCATCATTGTCTTTGTTATCATACTAGTACTAATTGTAACACTAAATTAAGAAGAATGTCATGAGGTTACAAGCTGTCTATATTAATTTCAATATCTGCTCATATGAGATGTGATCTATAAAAAACTTACCAGATGTAGGTGTACATGAATATAACTCCATATAAAACTGTCCTATCAGCCTTCATCCTTTTCCAGTAAGCTTCATGAGTATTGCAATGCTTGAAGTTGTGCTTCAAAACATCTTTGAATAATTTCATACTTCTTTCTTCCTCTAATAGCTTTTTATTTAGGATTCTGAGAAGTATGAATTTTGCAAAAGTAATCTAATATCCATTCCATGCAAAAAGCTATTAAATCAAATCATTGATGTCAGTAAATTCTCTTTAAAATAAGATACTCAGAAATACTCCATAGATTATATTATACTTCTTGAAACATTTTCCACAATGCTCTATTGAACTGAAGGCAACACCAACAAGAGATTCTTAAATAACAGTTAATCTGTAAATATTGAAACAATGTCATGACAGGCAAATTCTGCTAGGCAGGTCATGGACACAAAATAGATAATAGTGGATATTCTACTGCATTCTTAAAGTTTATTTCAATGAAATAATCATAATATATTCCTAATAACTTAATTAAAAAATTGTGTCACTCTACAAGTTCATGAGTTATTGGGACTTTGATACATAACTTCCTTATCTATTGATCCACTTTCCATTTTCCCACTCATCCATTCATCAGTCCATCCATTCAGTATATTATTTTATTTATCTTAATGAGCATGTTCTATACACAACCTTTCATTGGTCTTTGGTTCTTGGAAAAGAAACATAAACATAAATAAAAACTTCCTATTTTCAAAGATATTATAGCCAATAAAATAACTAGAAGGAGCCTCCCTGGTGACTCAGGGGAAAAGAATCTTCCTAACAATGCAGGAGATCTGGGTTCCATCCCTGAGTCAGGAAGATTCCCTGAATAAGGAAATGGCAACCCACTCCCATATTCTTTTTTGGGAAATCCCATGGACAGAGGAGCCTGGTGGGCTACAGTCCATGGTGTTGAAAGAGTCGGACATGACTAAGTGACTAATCAACAACAACTGTTGCAGAAATCAGTAATCGAGAAATCAAGCAGCACTTGGAGTGTTGGAGAACTCAGGTTTATTATGCCTATAGGCCCAGAAGAGTTAACACTCCAAGATCTGAGCCCCAAACAAAGGGGTTGCAAAGTTTTTTATAGACAGTGCATGACATCAGACTATAGTGGACAATGCTAACTCTTAATAGGCTGGCTTAAATGACAGGTTTTATATGCATAGGAACAGTGGTTAGGACAGGGTAGGAGATGCCTGACCTTTATACATACAAGTATGGTTAAGCAGGATTAGTGGGGCTGGGCAATTGAAAAAGCAGGGCAAGGGTGAGTGAAATAAGCTTTAGTACCTAGCATTGTTGTAAGTGTATTTTCTTGAGGCTATGTGACTTACATGACTTTGCAAAGAGCAAGCGGAGTTACAGAAGCAGAATGAGCGTGAAGTTATTGTGAGTTTTAAATTTTCCTCTTCACAGCAACAATATACAACAAAATAAGTTGTGTTATTATAAAGGGATACTTAATATGTTTAAGAATGGCCACATGTATACCCATGGTGGATTCATGTCAATATATGGCAAAATCAACACAATAATGTAAAATAAATAAACAAATAAATATTTTTTTTAAAAAATGAAGAATGAGAAGACTGAAATATGTTAGTATTATTAAAGATGAGTTTCACAGCATACAGCATTTCTATAATCTACTAGTGATAAGAAGACTTTGACAGGTTAAGGAAAGCCATTCAAGATTGAGGAAACAGTATAAGCAATGTCACACAGGTGTAAAAACATACATCTGTATCTAAATTCTGATAACATATATATGCATATGTAGATTTCTATTTGGTAGGTTTGAGTGTTTACTATGCATTTAAGTTCACACAGTTCAACAGGGTCAGAGATGAAGCGCACATGGACTCCCAGGCCACTCCCCCAAAGAAGAGGAAACTATTTCTGGCTGTCACACCTGTCACATGCTCCTTGTGTGGTTGACAATACCCTGATAAGCCTGCTCAATATCCAGACACACCTTGAACCAAACTTGCAGAGCCAGTGTCAGCACCAGTAATCTCTTAGATACCAACTGCCCTTGCATTACCCTAGGGCAGAGTCTCAACCTCAGACATCCCAGGACTTAGAGGAGTTGAAGGCTCTGGTCACCCCTCATTTTCCTGACAACTCTTGGTGAATGAGTTAAGTACTGTTGTGATCCTGGGGCTAGGAGCAAAGGCACAAGCCACAAGCTGTTTGTCACTGGGTGCAGGGGAAGGCACCAGGAAGGAGTTGACCGAAAGGAACAGCTTCCGAGGTTCTGCCCTACAAATCTGGACAAATAATCTGCTTATCAGACCTGTTCTGAAAGTATTATGTGCTCCCATAATGTAATTTTTGTAAGCCATACAGTTAGGAAAGATACCTGGACATGAAAGCCAAGTCTGGCTGGCTTTAGGCCCTTACTCTAAACAACACTATAGAGTAAAAATACCTGGAGAAAACAGTATGCTTTCATATCTTACATTTAAGTCTATAACCTATCCATAAGTCTATTTTTGTGTATAGTGTAATATAAGGGTTAAATTTCATTTTTTTTCCATATGGACATCCAGTTTTCTCAGCACTGCCTACTGAAGAGCCTATCCTTTACCCACTGTGTATTCTTGGCACTTTGTCAAAGATCATCAGTTCATTGTATATGGGTGGGCTTATTTCTCTAACTTTCTGTTCTGTTCCACTCGTCTATGGGCCTGTTTTGATTACTGTAGCTTTGTTAAATGTTTTAAAATCAGGAACTGTAATGTTTTCAGCTCCATTCTTTCTCAGGATTGCTTTAGCTATTCAGTCTTTTGTGGTTCAACATGAGTTTTTAGGGTTGTTTTACCTATTTCCATAAAAATGTCACTGTGATTTTTATAGCAATTATATTTAATCTAGATCACTTTGTGTAGTATGAGTATTTCAACAACATTAGTTCTTCCAACCCATGGACACAAAATGTCTTTACATGTATTTATGTCTACTTTCTTTTATCAGTGTTTTATACTTTTTAGTGTACACATTTTTCACCTCCTTGGTAAAGCTTATTACTAAGCACTTTATTCTTTTTGACACTATTGTAAGTGAGATAGTTTTCTTAATTTCCTTTTCAGATAGTTCATTATTGGTGTATAAAAATACAACTAATTTTTGTGTGCTAATTTTGTATCCTTCGTGTGTGCATACTACGTCACTTCACTTGTGTCCAATTCTTAGCGACCCTATGGACTGTAGCCTGTGAGGCTGTTCTGTCCATGGGATTCTCCAGGCAAGAATGCTGGAGTGAGCTGCATACTGCACAAATAGGCTAAATATAAAAGGATGAAAAAAAGATATTCCATGCCAACAGTGTTGCCATGAAAATTACATAAGGTCATGCTCATAAAACACATTATCTAGTGCAAAGAAAACATTCAAATATTAGCTAGTATTACTTAAGTGGTTTTGCATATTTTTGTGTGTGTGGGGGTGGAATATAATTTGAAGGATCACAATTTCTGAATTGCTAATATCCATTGCAAATTTGCTATGACCTTCATTAATATCCATATGAACTTTATCATGCACACTTTAGATCAAACAGATTATTCTATTTGCTCCACTCACCTTTGAGGCACATGTTAGAATCTTATTGAAAAGCATCAGCCTCTGTTTCCAAGAGTGCAGACTGTGTGTTTTTGAGAGTCCAAACGAAGACCCTCTCTTCTTTTCCTTTCAGGAGAAATTTCAAATTTGTATGCTTCCTATCAAAACATTAAATTAAAGCTGGATGTACCTTCACACATCTGCTAAAGCAATGCTGTAGATCTGGCAAGGTTGGTTAAGGATCAATTGTAAGCACTTGTTATTGAAAAGTTCATTTTTATGCTTATATTCACATACCAAGAAGCTTCTGAGGGAGTGCACTGGGTAAATCTATAATGATAATAATAGAGATAACAACGAAGGATCATCTATTGCATTCTTAGAGGAAATTTCAGGAAAGTAAAATTCTCCTGAAAAGTGTCATGCTTCAAACTCTAGTTATTACTTGATATTATATACTTTATCAATGCATTACTGTGGAAAATAAAATTTTATCTGGAGAATAAATTCCTAAGAATACTTTTTTTTAACTGAAGCCCATGAACAAAGTTGATTTTATTCTGATCGTCCGTGCATTTCTGAGTAAACTGTGACAGTTAATTAACTTGATGTTGGTATTGTTTTCTTGGTAGAATATGTATGCATGACTAGAATTATAGTGAGAACAAATAAATACAATGTCTTTTAATCTTAGTTTTTGAAAGTAGCATCAATATTTTAACTCATAGGGGTACAAAGGGACATGGAATGCAGTCATGAGTTGTGTCTATTAAGCTTAAATATTATGACACAAACTGGTTATCAAGTGCTATTTTATTACCCAAGGAAGCAGTAATGTACTATTCATAGAAGAAATGGTTTTGAAAGCAAATTGCCCAATAATAGCCTTCAATATCTTATAATGTTCATGAGGGAGTTGGGTGAATATTTTTGATAAGGATATAAGAGGATTTTAGTATGTCTTAGCTGCTACATAAATTTATACAATGTTTTTTAACTTTTTACTTTATATTGGAGTGTACCTTATTAGCATTATTTTTTGATATTTCAGGCAGACAGCAAATGGATTCAGCCAAACATACAAGTGTCCATTCTCCCCCAAACTCCCCTCCCATCCAATAATTAATCCATTGAGAATCTAATAAAACATATGGATCCTACCTCCTAAAAATCACACACATGTGCATATACACTCTTCTGTGTATTATTTCAGTGATATTATGAAAATCTTGTCACCATATTCTATAAGCCCTATATTTTAAAAAAAATCACATGACAGCCCCTTAAGAAAGAGTATAATATAAAAAAGAACATTAATAAAAAATATATTCTTGAAATTTTTCTGTACTCTAAATAGTAGCTAGATTCTTTTTTTTAGGATTTATAAGCGTTTTATTTATTTCTTTTCTTTTCTTTTTTCAGAAAAATCAAATTCTTTAAATAACTAAGTTCTATACATACAAACTACTCATTCTTCATCTAGCTTTGATTTACTTCTTAGGAGTTTTCATCTTTCTGACCATCCAACGTTTTGTAAACCTCTTGGCATTGTGTTTTCTCTGAGCTTCCCAAGTATTACTCAAAAACTGGGCTGCAGCCTTTTTCATCGGTAACCTCTTGTTTTCAAGAGACAGGAACTTGTTTACAGTAGTTCTGTTAGTTCCAGGACCATAGAGACAATTTTGTATGAAGGCTTTGGCTGCTTCTTGCCTTCAATCCCTCAAATCTTGATCTTTTAGCCTTACAGCCATGTAGTTTTTATTCTGGCCAACAGTCTGTACTTTCTGCACTTTTTCTTTAGCTTTCTTAGTGTCACTTCCTTTCTCTCGTTCTTCATTTTTCTTTTGCAAATTAACTTCTTTCAACTTTCCCAGTGATTTCTTCACACTAGATTGTGAAGCTGTAGTTAACTTCTCCAAAATAGTATCTGGAAGGAGTTTTCTTTTCTTCTGTTCCATGAACAGCTCCTCACGCCGCTTCCTCTTCTCCTTCAGAAGCGCTCTGTCCCTGTGCACCGTCTCCCGAAGCAGCCGCTCCTCTTTCTTTGCTTCAGCCTGGGTGCTGGTGAATGTCAGCTTCTCCAGGGCTCATCGTCAAGTTCGTTGTCCCCCTCCTCGTCTTCCTCCAGCGGCTTGGTGGCCGCGCCGCTGCTGGGCTGCCCGAGCAGCAGCCCATGCCCGGCCTCTTCCTCCGAGGTGGGCTGGCCCTTGTCCACCATCGCCAAGACCGACGCCGGGGCACCGGACGCACGCTGCCAGAGCAGCACCATGACCCGAGCTCTAAATAGTAGCTAGATTCTAAGTTCTTTGAGCTTAGAAAAAATTTAGTAATGAAGTAACCACAATAGCTATCAAATTGATTGTGGCTGTATCAAAAGTCAATGATAAATGATGAATGTTACAAGAATGATTGTTTGGAGAGAAGAATTAGAAAAGTTCAGTTCAGTGCAGTCACTCAGTCATGTCCAACTCTTTGTGACTCCATGGACTACAACACTCCAGGCTTACCTGTCCAACACCAACTCCTAGAGCTTGCTCAAACTCATGTCCATTGAGTCGGTGATGTCATCCAACCATCTCACCCTCTGTCCTCCCCTTCTTCTCCTGCCTTCAATCTTTGCCAGCATCAGGGTCTTTTCCAATGAGTCAGTTCTTTGCATCAGGTGGCCAAAGTATTAGAACTTCAGCTTCAGCATCAGTCCTTCTAATGGGTATTTAGAATTCATTTCCTTTAGAATTGAATGTTTTGATCTCATTGCAGTCCAAGGGACTCTCAAGTCTTCTCCAATTCAAGAGTCTTCTCCAGTTCAAAAGCATCAATTCTTCAGCACTCAGCTTTCTTTATGGTGCAATTCTCATATCCATATATAACTGCTGGAAAAACCATAGCTTTGACTAGATGGACTTTTCTTCAGCAAAGCAATGTTTCTACTTTTTAATATGCTGTCTAAATTTGTCATAGCTTTTTTCCAAGGAGCAAGCATCTTTTAATTTTGAAGCTTTAGTCCAAAAAATCAATAAAGCCTGTCATGGTTTCCAATGTTTCCCCATCTATTTGCTGTGAAGTTATGGGACTGGATGCCATGATCTTAGTTTTCTGAATGTTGAACTTTGAGCCAAAATTTTCACTCTCCTCTTTCACTTTCATCAAGAGGCTCCTTAGTGCCTCTTCACTTTCTGCCATAAAGGTGGTGTCATCTGCATATCTGAGGTTATTGATATTTACCCCAGCAATCTTTATAACAGCTTGTATTTCATCCAGCTAGGCATTTGTCATGATGTACTCTGCATGAAAGAAAGTGAAATTGAAAGTTACTTAGTCGTGTCTGACTCTTTGTAACCCCAAGGACTATAGAGTCCATTGAATTCTCTAGGCCAGAATACTGGGGTGGGTAGCCATTCCCTTCTCCAGGGGATCTTCCCAACCCAGGGATCAAACCCAGGTCTCCCATATTGCAGGCATATTATTTACCAACTGAGCAACAAGGGAAGCCCAAGGATGCTGGATTGGGTATCCTATCCCTTCTCCAGCAGATATTCCTGACCTAGGAATCGAACTAGGGTCTTCTGCATTGCAGGGAGATTCTTTACCAATGGTATTCTGCATATAAGTTAAATAAGCAGGGTGACAATATACAGCTTTGCTGTATTCTCTTCCCAATTTGAACCAGTCTGCTGTTCCATGTCCAGTTCTAACTGTTGCTTCGTGACCTGCACACAGGTTTCTTAGGAGGAAGGTAAGGTGGTCTGTTATTCTCGTCTCTTGAAGAATTTTCCACAGTTTGTTGTGATCCACAGAGTCAAAGGCTTTGACATAGTCAATAAAGCAGAAGTAGAATTTTTCCTGTTTTTTTCCTGGTTCAGTTTTGGAAGGTTTTACTTTTCTAAGAATTTGTTCATTTCTTCCAAGTGGTCCAACTTATTGACATATAATTGCTCTTAGTAGTCTCTTATGATCTTTCGTACTTCTGTGTTGTCTGTTGTGATTTCACCATTTTCATTTTCAATTTTATTGATTTTATTTTCTCCCTTTTTTCTCTATGAATCTGTGTAATGGTTCATCTATTTAACTTATCTTCTCAAAGAAACAACTTTAATTGTTTTGACTTTTACTATAGTCTGTTTCATTTCTTTTTCATTTATTTATGCTCTCATTTTTTATTATTTATTTCCTTCTAATAACTTTGAGATTCTTCCTTTCTTCTCTTTCTAGTTGCATTAGATGTTAAGTTAGGTTGTGTGTTTGGTGTTTCTCTTATTTCTTGAGGTAGACTTGTATTTCTATGAATATTCATCTTAGCACTGCTTTTACTGAATTGCATAGGTTTTGGGTTGTCATGTTTTCACTTTCATTTGTTTCTATACATTTATTAATTTATTCCATGATCTGTCATTTTTTCAGAAGTGTGTTGTTTAGCCTCCATATGTTTGTATTTTTTTTCCTTTAGTTGACATCTAATCTTACTGCATTGTGATTGGAAAAGAATGCTTGAAGTGATTTCAGTTTTATTTTTTAATTTACCAAGACTAGATTTATGGCTCAGAATATGGTCTATCTTGGAGAATGTTTTGTGTGCTCTTGAAAAAAGGTGAAATTCATTGTTTTTGGGTGAAATGCCCTATAGATATCAACTAGGTCTAACTGGTCCATTATATCATTTACAGCTTGTGTTTCCTTGCTAATTTTCCATTTGGTTGATCTATCCATAGGTGTGAGTGGAGCATTAAGGTCCCCCACTATTACTGTGATACTGTTAATTTCCCTTTTCATACTTGGTAGCATTTGTCTTATATATGGAGGTGCTCCTATGTTGGGTGCATATATATTTATAATTATTATATCTCCTTGGATTGATCATTTGATCATTTTGTAGTGTCCTTATTTGTCTCTTATCATGATCTTTATTTCAAAGTCTATTTTATCTAATATGAGTATTGTTACTCCTGTTTTATTTGGTCCCCATTTGCATGAAATATCTCTTTCCAGCCATTCACTTTCAGTCTGTATGTGTTCCTTGGGTGGGTCTCTTGTAGACAGCATATATAGGGGTCTTGTTTTTGTATCCATTAGGCCAGTCTTTGTCTTTTGGTATGAATGTTTAGCCCATTTATATTTCAGGTAAATATTGGTAAGTATGATCCCATTACCATTTACTTCGCTTTGGGTTCTTTTTTTTTTTTTAATAAACCTTTACTGTGTTTGCTGTCTAGAGAAAATCCTTTAGTGTTTGTTGAAGAGCTGGTGTGGTGGTGCTGAACTTTCTCATCTTTTTCTTGTCTGTAAAGCTTTTTATTTTTCCATCATATCTGAATGAGATCCTCGCTAGATAGAGTAATCTTGGTTGTAGGAGGTTTTTCTCTTTCATTACTTTCAGTATGTCCTGCCATTCCCTTCTGGCCTGGAGAGTTTCTATTGAAAGATCAGCTGTTATCCTTATGAGGATCCCCTTGTTTGTTATTTGTTGCTTTTTCCTTGCTGCTTTTAATATTTGTTCTTGTGTTTGATCTTTGTTAGTTTGATTAATATGTGCCTTGAGTTTATTCTGTTTGGGACTCTTTGGATTTCTTGGTCTTGGTTAGCTGTTTCCTTCCCCATTTTAGGGAAGTTTTCAACTATTATCTCCTCAAGTATTTTCTCATGCACTCCTTTGTGTCTTCTTCTTCTGGGACTACTTTGATTCTAATATTGGGGTGTTTGACATTGTCCCAGAGTTCTATGAGGTTATCCTCATTTCTTTTAGTTATTTTTTTTCTTCTTTTCTCTCTGCTTCATTTATTTCTACCACTCTATCTTCCACTTCACTTATCCTATCTTCTCTCTCAGTTATTCTATTATTGTTTCCCTCCAGAGTGCTTTTGATCTCAGTTATTGCATTATTCATGATTGACTAATTCTTCTTTTATTTCTTTTAGGTCCTTCTTAAACACTTCTTGTCTATAGTCTATTTATCTGTAGCTCCATTTTGTTTTCAATATTTTTGATCATCTTTACTATCATCATCCTGAATTGTTTCTCAGGTAGACTCCCTACTTCCTCCTCTTTTGTTTGGTTTTTATCATGTTCCTTCACCTGCTGAATATTTCTCTGACTTTTCATTTTGTTTAGATTGCTGTGTTTGGGGTGTCCCTTCTGCAGGTTGAAATATCATGGTTCCTCTTAATTGTGGAGTCTGCTCCCCGTGGGTGGGATTGGACTAATGGCTTGTCAAGATTTCCTGGTTGGGAGAGCTTGTATCTGTGTTCTGGTGTATAGAACTGGATCTCTTCTTTCTGGAGTACAATGAAGTGTCCAGTAGTGAATTTTGGGTATCTGGGTTTAGCACAGCTTCTGGCAGCCTGTCTTTTAATGTTCAGATCTGAGTTCCTGTTTTGCTGGAGAATTATGGTGTGCCTTAGCTCTGGGTCTTGTCAACTCTTGGGTGGGTCTTGATTTCAGTGTAGGTGTGGAAACTTTTGGATGAGCTCTTGTCCATTAAAGTTTCCTGGAGTCTGGAGTTCTTTGATGTTCTAAAGTTTTGAAGTTAAGACTCTTGCATCTGGATTTTGGTCTTTCTCTTATGTAGTCTCAAGACTTCTCCATACACACAGCATAGAAGATAAAACTCCTAGGTTTATTGGTAAAAAAAATTCTCCACAGCCAAGAACACCCAGAGACATTCACAGAGTAATGTAGAGAAGAGAAGAGGGAGGAAGGAGATAGAGGTGATGGGGAGTAGAAAAGAGAGAGTCAAAATGGGAGAGAACAGGGGAGGGGAACAAAGATGGTGGCGGAATAGGACAGGGAGACCACTCTCTCCCCAATAAATACACCAAAGAACATTTAAAAACTGAGAAAACTCCATAAAACAACATCTGAATGCTGGCAGAGGACATCAGGCATCTGGAAAGGCAGCTCATTGCCAATGAAAGAAGGTAGGACAAAAAAAAAAAGTAAAAAGAGAGGCAAAGAGTTAGGGACAGAAATTCATCCCGGGAAGGGAGTCTCAAAAAAGAGAGAGGTTTCCAAACACCAGGAAACATTCTCCCCGGCGGATCTGTGGCGAATCTCAGAGGGCAACATAACTGGGAGTAAAAACAGATAAATAATTAAGCCCCCCAGATTACATGTCTAACTCTCAGCGGAGCGGCAGCCTGGGCGCCTCATCCCCCACTAGCCAGCTCGGACTGCTCAGGGAGGGGCGGGCCACGCGCTTTGGGAGAGGACTGGGACTGAACGCCTGGGGCAGACTGAGGGAGCTCACCAGAGATAGCAAATTATACCCCTGGGTAGCTTTCCCGTGGAAGAGCCCCCGCCAGGCCCCAGCACAGAACAGAGGGCAGCAAGGTGTCGGTCCACTGCGTGAGACGGCTGGGTGGAGCTGGGAGGCTGCGGGCTGCAGACCAGCCCAGCCCCCGCCGGAGAGCAGCAGGCACAATGTGCTCCTGGCGAGGCTTCTGTTGCCAGACCGCGGGCAGAATTAGGTACTAACCAAGACTTCTGGGGATTCTGGATGGACCCCACCAGCGATCAGCACTCCACACACCTGAGAAGGTGCGCCCAGCTGCATGCCAAGAAAACCAAGCAGTTGGGCCGGGGGAGGGGAGAAGCCACAGCCCCCAAACGCGCTGGGCGGGCGACGGAGAGCCTGAGCAGAGGGGGCAGGGAAAGCGCACTTGCCAGGAGCGGGGCAAACCCCAGAGCGTTGAATAGACACTGAAGAGACCAGCAAACAGAAGATGCTAAAATAAGCAGTGGGAACCGCTTTGGAACTGACAGGAGCAACAGATTAAATCCCTGCAGTTGGCACAGACTGCATATAAAGGAGTCTATAGGCTGTGAAAAGTACAAGCCGGACCAAGGAACTATCCGAAAATGAACTGACCCCTCACTGTACGCAACAACACCAGAGAAAGCCTAAGATATAATTTTACTAGGACCATCTTTAAAATTTTTAAAACTTTTTTATACTATTTTTTAATTTTTATTTTTAGAATTTTTAAGTCCCCTATAACCCAGTTTTTTTTCTTTATTTTTATTTTCCTCTTTTTTAATCTCCTCTTTCTCCCTTATTTTATTTTCCATTTTATTTCTTTTCTTTCATTTTATATCTCCTTTTACCTTTTTATATTTTTAATTGAATTATTTTATTTCTTATTTTATTTTCTTCTTTATTTTTCTTTCTTCTTTTTTTTGTGAAAGTATTTTCGAGAATCCAATCTTTAGATTTTTATTCTTTGCTTATTAGTATTTGGTATTAACTTTGTATCTTTAAGAATCCAAGCTCCAGTACCCATTGTTACTTGGGAGTGAGATCACTGGCTTGACTACTCTCTCCCCATTCTTGACTTTCTTGTGTTTTTTTTTTCCACCCACCAAGTCACCTCTATCATCCCCCTCCCCCTTATCTTCTCTTCCCAACTCTGGGAATCTGTTTGAGTGGTACGAGTTGTGAAGAACACTGAGATAACTGATCACTGGCTGGATCTGTCTCTGTCCATCTGACTCCCTCTTTTCTCTCTCTGGTCACTTCTGTCTCCTTCCACCCTCTTCTCCTTTCTGTATAACTCTGTGAACATCTCTGAGGGATCCAGGCCGTGGAGAGCACACAGGGAAGTGATCACTTGTCACTTCACTCTCTCACCATCTGATTCCTCTCTTCTCCTTCTGTTCACCTCTATGCATCTCCTCCCTCTGCTCCATGCCATGTAACTCTGAGTACCTGTCTGGGTGTCCCTCACTGTGGAGAAACTTCTCATCATTAAACTGGACTTTCTGCCATTATTACTGCATTGATGAAGGAGTCGTGAGTCTACTGGAAGGCAAGAGACCAAGCCCAAATCCTGAGAATTCCAGAGAACTCCTGGATTCAGGAGTTAATTAATCAATAGGAGCTGATCAAACGCCTCATCATCACTTAATCTGAAACCAAGCACCCCCAAAGAGCCAACAAGCTCCAGAGTAAGATATACCAAGCAAATTCTCCAGCAACACAGGAACATAGCCTGGAGCTTCAATGCACAGGTTGCCCAAGGTCACACCAAGCCCACAGACATCTCAAAACTCTTTACTTGACACTTCATTGCTAGTTACAGTAAGGAAACCAAGAGCCACCCATCAGAACACCACACAAGCTTTCACAACCAGGAAACTTTGAAAAACCACACATCCAACCCCACCCATAGTGAGGAACCCCCACAATAAAGGGACAACACAGCAAGATAAAAAAGATGAAAAGGCAGAGAGATACTCAGCAGGTAAAGGAACAGGATAAATGTCCTCCAGACCAAACAAAAGATGAGGAGATAGGAAAAATACCTGATAAAGAATTCCGAATAATGAGAGTGAAAATGATCCAAAATCTGGAAAATAAATTGGAGTTACAGTTCAATAACCTGCAGGCAAGGATTGAGAAGATGCAGGTAAGCTTTAACAAGGACTTAGAAGAAATGAAATAGAGTCAAAATACAATAAATAATGCAATAAATGAGATCAAAAACACTCTGAAGGGAACTAACAGTGGAATAACAGAGATAGAAGACAGGATAAGTAAGGTAGGAGACAGAAACGTAGAAATAAACGAAACAGAAAGGAAAAATAAAAAGAAAGAATTAAAAGAAATTAGGACAATCTCAGACATCTCTGGGACAATGTTAAACACACCAACATTCGAATCATAAGAGTCCGAGAAGAAGAAGACAAAAAGAAAGACCATCAGAAAATTCTTGAATAGATAATAGTTGAAAACTTCCCTAAATTGGAAAAGGAAATAATCACTCAAGTCCAAGAAACCCAGAGAGTTCCAAACAGGATGAACCCCAAACGGATCACCACAAGACACATATTAATCAAATTAACAAGTATCAACCTCAAAGAACAGATATTAGAAGCAGCAAGGGAAAAACAACAAATAACTCACAAGGGAAGTACCATAAGGATAACAGCTGATCTCTCAATAGAAATGCTTCAGGCCAGAAGGGAATGGCAGAACATACTTAAAGTCATGAAAGAAAATAATCTACAACCCCGACTACTGTACCCAGCAAGGATCTCATTCAAATTTGAAGGAGAAATCAAAAGCTTTACAGAGAAGCAAAAGCTGAGAGAATTAAGCAACACCAAACCAGCGCTCCAACAAATGCTAAAGGATCTTTCCTAGACAGGAAACATGAATAAGGTATATAATCTCGAACCCAAAACAATGAATTAAATGGCAATGGGATCATACTTATCAATAATTACCTTAAATGTAAATGGGTTGAATGCCCCAACCAAAAGACAAAGATTGGCCGACTGGATAAAAAAACAAGACCCCTATATATGTTGTCTACAAGAGACCCACCTCAAACCTAGGGACACATATAGACTGAAAGGTAAAGGCTGGAAAAAGATATTCCATGCAAATAAAGACCAAAAGAAAGCAGGAGTGGCAATACTCATATTAGATAAAGGAGACTTTAAAATGAAGGCTGTGAAGAGAGAAAAGATGGACATTACATAACGATCAAAGGATCAATCCAAGAAGAAGAAATAACAAGGATAAATATATACGTACCAAACATAGGACCACCACAATATTTAAGGCAAATGTTAACAAATATGAAAGGGGAAAGTAACAATAACACAATAATAGTGGGAGACTTTAATACAGCACTCACACCAATGGATAGATCAATAAACAGAAAATTAACAAGGAAACTCAGACTTTAAATGATACAATAGACCACTTAGACCTAATTGATATCTATAGGGCATTCCACCCAAAAAGAATGAATTTCACCTTTTTCTCAAGTGCACACGGGACATTCTCCAGAATAGATCACATCCTGGGCCATAAATCTAACCTTGGTAAATTCAAAAATATTGAAACCATCCCAAGCATCTTTTCTGACCACAATGCAGTGAGATTAGATATCAATTACAGGAGAAAACCATTCAAAAATTCCAACATATGGAGGCTCAACAACACATTGTTGAATAACCAACAAATCACAGAAGAAATCAAAAAAGAAATCAAAACATGCCTAGAAATGAAAGAAAACAAAAACACAAAAACACAAAACCTATGGGACACAGTACAAGCAGTGATAAGGGGAAAGTTCATAGCAATAAGAACTCACCTCAGGAAAAAAGAAAAAAGTCAAATAAATAACGTAACTTTACACCTAAAGCACCTAGAAAAGGAAGAAATGAAGAAGCCCAGGGGTAGTAGAAGGAAAGAAATCTTAAAGATCAGGGCAGAAATAAATACAAATGAAACAAAAGAGACCATAGCAAAAATCAACAAAGCCAAAAGCTGGTTTTTAGAGAAGATAAATAAAATTGACAAACCATTAGCCAGACTCATCAAGAAACAAAGGGAGAAGATCCAAATCAACAGAATTAGAAATGAAAACGGAGAGATCACAACAAAAAACACAGAAATACAAAGGATCATAAGAGACTATTATCAGCAACTATATGCAAATAAACTGGACAATTTGGATGAAATGGACAAATTCCTAGAAAAGTATAACTTTCCAAGACTAAACCAGGAAGAGATAGATAATATTAATAGACCCATCACAAGCACGGAAATTGAAACCGTAATCAGAAATCTTCCAAAAAACAAAAGCCCAGGACAAGATGGCTTCACAGTTGAATTCTACCAAAACTTTAGAGAAGAGCTAACACCTATTCTACGGAAACTCTTCCAGAAAATTGCAGAGGAAGGTAAACTTCCAAACTCATTCTATGAGGCTACCATCACCCTAATTCCAAAACCCGACAAAGATGCCACAAAAAAAAGAAAACTATGGGCCAATACCACTGATGAACATGAAAGCAGTAATCCTTAACAAAATTCTAGCAAATAGAATCCAACAACACATTGAAAAGATCATACACAATGATCAAGGAGGCTTTATCCCAGGGATGCTAGGATTCTTCAATATTCACAAATCAATCAATGGTATACACCACATTAACAAATTGAAAAATAAAAACCACATGATTATCTCAATAGATGCAGAGAAAGCCTTTGACAAAACTAAACATCCATTTATGATAAAAACCCTCCAAAAAGCAGGAATAGAAGGAACATACCTCAACATAGTAAGAGCTATATATGACAAACCCACAGCAAACATTATCCTCAATGGTGAAAAATTGAAAGCATTTCCCCTGAAGTCAGGAAAAAGACGAAGGTGCCCAGTCTCACCACTACTATTCAAGATAGTTTGGGAAGTCTTGACCAGAGCAATCAGAGCAGATAAAGAAATAAAAGGGATCCAGATTGGAAAAGAAGAACTAAAACTCTCTCCGTCTGCAGATGACATGATCCTGTACATAGAAAACCCTAAAGACTCTACCAGAAAGTTACTAGAGCTAATCAGTGAGTATAAAAAAGTTTCAGGATACAAAATCAACGCACAGAAATCTCTGGCAAACCTATACACTAACAATGAGAAAGCAGAAAGAGAAATTAAAGAAACAATTCCATTCTCCATCGAAACAAAAAGAATAAAATACTTAGGATTATTTCTACCTAAAGAAAAAAAAAAGACATATATCGAAACGTATAAAACACTGATGAAAGAAATCAAAGAGAACACAAATAGATGGAGAAATATACCGTGTTCATGGATTGGAAGAATCAATGTAGTGAAAATGAGTATACTACCCAGAGCAATCTATAGATTCAATGCAATTTCTATCAAGCTACCAGAGATGTTTTTCCGAAAATTAGAACAAATAATTTCACAATTTGTATGGAAATACAAAAAACCTCGTATAGCCAAAGCAATCTTGAGAAAGAAGAATGGAACTGGAGGAATCAACTTACCTGACTTTAGGCTCTACTACAAAGCCACAGTCATCAAGACAGTATGGTACTGGCACAAAGACAGGAATACAGATCAATGGAACAATATAGAAAGCCCAGAGATAAATCCACACATCTATGGACACCTTATCTTTGACAAAAGAGGCAAGAATATACAATGGAGAAAAGACAACCTCTTTAACAAGTGGTGCCGGGAAAACTGGACAGCCACTTGTAAAAGAATGAAACTAGAACACTTTCTAACACCATACACAAAAATAAACTCAAAATGGATCAAAGATATAATCATAAGAACAGAAACTATAAAACTCCTAGAGGAAAACATAGGCAAAACACTCTCCGACATAAACCAAAGCAGGAGCCACTATTACCCACCTCCCAGAATGTAGGAAATAAAAGCACGAATAAACAAATGGGACCTTATTAAAATTAAAAGTTTCTGCACAACAAAGGAAACTATAAGCAAGGTGAAAAGGCAGCCTTCAGAATGGGAGAAAATAATAGCCAATGAAGCAACGGACAAACAATTAATCTCAAAAATATACAAACAACTCCTGCAGCTCCATTCTAGAAAAATAAACGACCCAACCAAAAGGTGGGCCAAAGAACTTGACATTTCTCCAAAGAAGACATAAAAATGGATAACAAATACATGAAAAGATGCTCAACATCACTCATTATCAGAGAAATGCAAATCAAAACCACAATGAGGTACCACTTCACACCAGTCAGAATGACTGCCATCCAAAAGTCTACAAGCAATAAATGCTGGAGAAATGTGGAGAAAACGGAACCCTCTTACACTATTGGTGGGAATGCAAGCTAATACAGCCACTATGGAGAACAGTGTGGAGATTCCTTCAAAAACTGAAAATAGAACTGCCATATGACCCAGCATACACACCGAGGAAACCAGAACTGAAAGAGCCACACGTACCCCAATGTTCATCGCTGCATTGTTTACAATAGCCAGGACATGGAAGCAACCATGATGCCCATCAACTGACGAATGGATAAGAAAGCTGTGGTACATATACACAATGAAATATAACTCAGCATTAAAAAAAATTCATTTGAATCAGTTCTACTCAGTTGGACGGAACTGGAGCCTATTATCCAGAGCGAAGTAAGCCAGAAGGAAAAACAAAAATATAGTATACTAACGCATATATATGGAATTTAGAAAGATGGTAACAAGAACCCTGCATGCCAGGCCATAGAAGAATCACAGATGTATAGAACAGTCTTGTGGACTCTGTGGAAGAGGGCAAGGGTGGGATGATATGAGAGAATGACATTGAAACATGTTAATTATCGTATGTGAAATCAATCGCCAGCCCAGGTTTGATGTTTGGGGCTGGTGCACTGAGATGACCCAGGGAGAGGGAATCAGGTGGGAGGAGGGAGGGGGGTTCTGGAGGGGGATCATATGTATGCCCATGGCAGATTCATATCAATGTATGGCAAAGCAACACAATAAATTAAATAAAATTAAAAAAAAACTTTTAAGTTTAATTAAGTCCCATTTGTTTATTTTTGTTTTAACTTCCATTATTCTAGGAAGTGTATCAGAGAGGACTTTTCTGAAATTTATCTCAAAGAGTGTTCTGCATGTGTTTCCCTCTAAGAGTTTTATAGTTTCCTGCCTTACATTCAAGTCTCTAACTTATTTTCAATTTATTTTTGTGTAGAATATTAGGAAATTTTCTATTTTATTATTTTATATCTAGCTGTCATTTCCCCAGAACCTTTTTTGGAAGAGACTGTCTTTTTTCCATTGTATATTCTTGCCATAAAGTACCCATAGGTGTGTGGGAGTACCTCTTGGTTTTCTATCTTTACAATTTTGTTATATATATAGATTCCTTCCCTCCTTCATCTCCCTCTTCTCCCCCATCCCACTCCATTAGGGCATCACAGAGTTCCAAGTTAGGCTTCCTGTGTTACTTCTTACTATCTCTTTTATACATGAGAGTGTATATATGTCAGTGGTACTTTCTAAATTTTTCCCACCCTCACCTTCCCCCACTGTGTCTACAACTCCATTCTCTACTAGTTTCATCAGTATCATTTTTCTAGTTTCCACATTTAAACATTGGTATATTATACTTGTTTTTCCCTTTCTGACTTAACATCACTCTGTATAAGATGCTCTTGTTTCATCCACCTCAGTACGACTGACTCAAATTTTGTCCTTTACATGGCTGACTAATACTCATTGTATAAATATACCACAACTTCTTTATCCATTCATTGGTCAATGGACATCTATGTTGCTTCCATGTTCTGGCTATTATAAATATTGCTGCAATGAATATTGGGGTACATGCGTCTGTTAGAATTGTGGCTTTCTCAGAGTATATGCCGAATAGTGGTGTTGCTGGATCATATGTTAGGTTCACTCCTAGCTTTTTTTTTTTTTTAAGGAATCTCAATACTGTTTTACATAATGGCTGTATCAGTTTACAATCCTACCAAAAGTTCAAGATGGTTCCCTTTTTCCACATTCTCTCCAGCATTTATTCTTTTTAGATATTTTGATAATGTCCATTCTTACCAATGTTAAATATACCTTGTTATAGTTTTGATTAGCTTTTCTCTAGTAATGAGAGTGTTGAACATTTTTATATGTGTTTATTGGCCTTATGTATGTTTTCTTTGGAGAAATGTCTGTTTAGATTTTCTGCCCATCTTTTCTTGGGTTGTTTGCTTGTTTTATATTGAGATTCATGAGCATTTGTATATTTTGAAGATTAATCATTTGTCTGGAGAAAGAAATGGCAATCCACTCCAGTATTTTTGCCTGAAAAATCCCATGGACAGAGGAGCTTTATGGGCTGTTGTCCATATGTTGCAAGAATCAGACAGGAGTTGGCAATTAATCCACCACCACCACCTTTGTCACTTTCCTTCTTTGCAATTTTTCTCTCCCATTCTGAAGGTCATCTTTTCATCTTTTTATAGGTATCTCTGCTGTATCAAAATTTTTAAATATAATTAGCTACCACTTCTATATTTTTGCTTTAATTTCTATTAATTTAGAAGGTGGGTCAAAGAGGATATTGCTGTGACTAATGTCAACGTCTGTTCTGCCTATGTTTTCCTCTAAGAGTTGTGTATTTTCTTGTCTTACATTAAGGTTTTTAATCTATTTTGAGTTTATTTTTCTATATGGGATTAGAAGTGTTCTAATTTCACAGTTTTACGTGTAGCTTTCCAGTTTTTCCAGCACTACTTATTGAAAAGGCTGTTTTTTCTCCATTGCAAACCCTTGACTCCTTTTTAAAAGATAAAGTACCCATAGGTGTGTGGGTTTATCTCTGGGCTTTCTATCCTGTTTCATTGGTATATATTTCTGCATTTGTGCCAGTACCATAATGTCTTGACAAATGTAACTTTTTTGTACAATTTTAGGTCAGTGATGTTCATTGCTCCAAAATTCAGTTTTCATTCTCAAGATTGCTTTGGCTATTCAGTCTCATGTTTCCATACAAATAGTGATTTCTTTTGTTCTAACGCTATGAAAAATGCCATTGGTAATTGGAAAGGGATTTCAGTGAATCTGTAGGTGACTTTGGGTACTATAGTAATCTTGACAATATTTCGTTTTTCAGTCACTTAAGTCATGTCTGAATCTCTGTGACCCCATGGACTGCAGCACACTCAGCTTCCCTGTCCTTCACCATCTCCCAGAGCTCCCACAGGTTGCTCAAACCTGTGTCCATTGAGGCAGTGATGCCATGCAGCCATCTAATTCTATCGCCCCCTTCTCCTCCTGCCTTCAATGTTCCCCACCATCAGGGTTTTTTTTTTTTTTTATGAGTTGGCTCTTTGCATCAAGTAACTAAAGTATTGGAACTTCAGCATCAGTCAGTCCTTCCAATGACTATTCAGGATTGATTTCCTTTAGGAATGGCTGGTTTGATCTCCTTGAAATCCAGGGGACTCTCAGAAGTCTTCAAACACCACAGTTCAAAAGCATCAGTTCTTCAGCACTCAGCCTTCTTTATGGTCTAACTCTCATATGCTTACATGACTAATGGAAACACCAAAGCTTTGACTGTACAAACCTTTGTTGGCAAAGCAATGTCTCTGCTTTTTAATACTCTGTCTAGGTTTGTTGTAGCTTTTCTTCCAATTTTATGGCTTCAGTCACCATCTTCAGTGATTTGGAGCCAAAGATAATCTGTAACTGTTTCCATTGTTTCCCCATCTATTTGCAATGAAGTAATGGGACTGGATGCCATGATCTTCGTTTTCTGAATGTTGAGTTTTAAGCCAGCTTTCTCACTCTCATCTTTCACCTTCATCAAGAGGCTCTTTAACTCCTCTTTTCTCTCTGCCGTAAGAGTTGTGTCATCTACATACCTGAAGTTATTGACCTTTTCCCTGGAAATATTGATTCCAGCTTGTACTTCATCCAGCCTGGAATTTCACATGATGTACTCTGCATATAAGTTAAATAAGCAGGGTGACAATATACAGCCTTGATATACTCCTTTCCCAATTTTGAACCAGTCCATTTTTCCATGTCTGGTTCTAACTGTTGCTTCTTGACCTGCATATAATGTTAATTCATCCAATTCAAGAACATGCTATTTCTATCTGTTTGTGTCATCTTTGATTTCTTTCATAAGTGTCTTGTAGTTTTATTTATACAGAACTTTTGTCTCCTTAGGTATATTTATCCTTAGGTATTTTATTCTTTTATTGCAATGGTTAATGGAATTTCTTCCTTAATTTCTCTTTCTGGTTGTTCATTGTTAGTATATTAGGAATGCATGTGATCTCTGGTTGTTAATTTTATATCCTGTGACTTTACTATATTCATTGATTAGCTCTAGTAATTTTCTGGTGGCATCCTTAGGATCTTCTATGTATTGTATCATTCCATTTGCAAACAAAGAGGGTTTTACTTCTTCTTTTACAAGCTGGATTCTTTTTATATCTTTTTCTTCTCTGATCACTGTGTGTGAGCCTCTCTATTTTCTTTTTCTCTCCAACTCTCTAATCCACCCTGTAGCACTCCAGGGCGGGAGTCAGAAAGCCAGGCGAGCCCTTGGTCTCGGACAGAAGGACCCAAAGTTATCTTCCGAGGATGGGAGCCTCGGGAAGATAAGCCCCGAGGAGTGGGTGAGTAGACCGCCCGCCCCACAGCCTCCCTCGCCCAGAGAGAGACATTCAGATGCAACAGGGGTTCTGTCAAAGCAGTTTCATTTTATTGAGCTGGAGGGCCAGCTTATATAGGCAAACAGCGCGGGAAGGCAAACAGGGCAGGGATTTCTAACGGGGCTTTCTGGGAGCTTGGCCAATCACTGTAAAGGTCACGCATCCAAGTGGCAGCGTACCAATGTATGCTGGTCAAGTCCCAGCGTTGTTAACAGGAAGTTAGCCATTCCCAATAGCATTTTTTTTTTTGTAAACAGCCTCAGTCATGCCCTCTTGATTTCTGCCAAGTGCCATCTTGTCATGAGCACGTGTAAGGTGCCCTACAGCTGTGGTTAGGAGCTCCCAAACTATGTTAAATAGTAGTGGCTAGAGTGGGCACTCTTGTCTTGTTCCTGATGTTAGAAGAAATGTTTTCAGTTTTTTTACTATAGAGAATAACGTCTGCTGTGGGTTTGGCATATACTCTTTATTATGTTGAGGTAGATTTTTTCTATGCCAATTTTCTGGAGAGTCTTTATAATAAATGGGTGTTGAATTTTGCTGAAAAATTTCTCTGCATCTGTTGAAATTATCATACGGTTTTTCTCTTTCAACTTGTTAATATAGTGTATCACATTGATTTATCTGTGTATATTAAATAATTCTTGTGTGTCTTGGGTAAACTTCACCTGATCATGTTGCATGATCCTTTTCATTTGTTGTTGTATTCTGCTTACTAGTATTTTATTGAGGAGTTTTGCATCTATGTTCTTCAGTGATAGTGACCTTTGATTTTCTTTTTTTATGTTATGTCTCTTTCTGTTTTTAGCATCCTTGTGATTGTGGCCTCGAAGAATGTTTTAGGAGTGCTCCTACATATACAATTTTTGGAAGATTTTGAGCAAAACAAGTACTAACTCTTCTCTAAATATTTTACAGAATTTGCCTTTGAAGCCCTCTGGCCCTGTGCTTTTGTTTGTTTGAAGATTTTTAACACAGTTTTTATGTCAGTGCTTTTGATTGGTCTGTTCATATTTTCTATTCTTGATTCACTCTTGGAAGGTTGTACTTTTCTAAGAATCTTTCTAGTTGTTCCAGGTTGTTCATTTTCTTGCTATATAGTTGATCATAGTAGTCTGTTACGATCCTTTGTAATTCTGTGTTGTCTTTTTAAAATTCTCCTTTATCATTTCTAATTTTATTGATATGAGTCTTCTCCATTGTTTTTCTTGATGAGTCTGGTTAATGTTTTGTCAATTTTGTTTCTCTCAAAGAACCAGATTTTAGTTTGATTGATTTTTACTGTTATCTCCGTTTCTTTTTCATTTATTTCAACTAAGTTTTTTATTTGAGATTGTTTCTTGAAACAGGCTTTTATTGCTATAAACTTCCCTCTTAGCACTGCATTTGCTGAATTCCATAGGTTTTGGGTTGCGCTTTCATTGTCCTTTGTTTCTAGGTATTTAAAAAATTTCCTCTTTGCTTTCTTTTCAATGTATTGTTTAGCCTTCATGTGTTCGTGTTTTTTACACTTTTTTTCTTGTAGTTGATATTTAGTTGCACATCATTGTGGTCAGCAAAAAATGCTTGATACAATTTCAATTTCCTTAAATTCATCAAGGCTTGATTTCTGGCCTAAGATGTGACCTATTCTGGATAATGTTCCAGAATTTGTGCATTTGAGGAAAGCATGTATTCTATTGTTTTTTAATGTACTATTGATATCAACTAGGTCTATGTGGTATAATTTTCAATTTAAGGCTTGTGTTTCCTCATTAATTTTCTGTCTGTATGATCTGTCCATTGGTGTGAGTAGGATGTTAAAGTCCCCCATTGTGACTGTGTTACTATCAGTTTCCTCTTTCACAATTTTTAGCATTTGCCTTATATGTTGAGGTGCTCCTATGTTGAATGTATATATATTTAGAATTGTTATATCTTCTTCTTGGATTGATCCCTTTATCATCATGTAGTTCCTTCCTTGGCGCTGTAATGCACTTTATTTTACAGTCTATTTTATCTGATATGATTATTGCTACTCTAATTTTCTTTTGATTTCCATTTTCATGGAATACCTTTTCCAGATCCTCACTTTCAGTCTACATATCCCTAGATCTGAAGTAAGTCTCTTGTAGACAGCATATATATGGCCTTGTTTTATATTCATTCAGCCAGTCTTTGCCTTTTGATTGAAGCATTTAATTAATTTACATTTATGGCAATTTTGATATATATGATACTTTCACAATTTATTTTATTGTTTCAGGTTTCAATATATCTTTTCTTTCTCTTGTGTTTTATGCCTAGAGTAGTTCCTTTATATTTGTTATGAAGATTCTTTCTTGATGCTAAATTCTCTTAAAGTTGATTTTCTGTAAAACTTCTAATTTCTCCATTGAATCAGATGAGATCCTTGTTGGGTAGAGCAATCTTGCCTGTAGTATTTTTGTTTCTTCACTGTTAAATATATCTTCCCACTGTATTCTGTCTTGCAGAGCTTCTGCTGAGAGACAGATCAGTTGTTAACCTTGTGAGAATTCCCTTGTATGTTATTTGTTGCTTTTCCCTCGCTACTTTCAATATTTTTTCTTTATATTTAATTTTGTTTAGTTTGATTAATATGCAACTCTGTGTGTTTGTCTTCGGGTATATGCTGTATGGGAGTCTCTGGATTTCCTTGCCCATGTTTGAGAAGTTTCCAACTATAACTTCCCTAAAAATTTTCTTATATTCTTTCTTTTTCTCTTCTTCTAGAAACCCTATAATTCAAATATTATTATGCTTAATGTTTTCCCCGAGGTTTTTGAGAATATTCTCTCTCGCTCACTTTTTATTATTATTATTATTATCTGTATCAGTATTTCCACAATTGTCATTTTCAGCTAACTTATCCACTCTTCTGCCTCACTTATTCTACTATTGGTTCCTTCTAGTGTATTTTTTTTAATCTCAGTGACTGTGTTGTTCATTGCTACCTTTTTTTAAATTTATTCTAGATCTTTGCTAAACATTTCTTGTACTGTCTTGACAAGTCCATCCATTCTATACACCTGTGCCTCCATTTTGGCTTCACTGGTGGCTCAGATGGTAAAAAATCTGCCTGCAATGCAGGAGATCTGGGTTAGATCCATGGGTCAGGAAGATCCCCTTGAGAAGGGAAGGGCAAACCACTCCAATATTTTTGCCTGGAGAATTCCATGAATAAAGGAGCCTAGCTGACTACAGTTCATGGGATCAATGAAGAGTCAGAAATGACTAATCAACTAACACTTTGTGCTTACATTTTATTTCTGAGGTTTTTGATCATTTTTGCAATTACTCTGGATTCCTTTTCAGGTAATCTGCATATTTTCTCCTCTTTTGTGCTCTTGTGCTTTCTTTTACCATCCTCCTTCATCTACTGCATATTTCTGTCTTTATTTTGTTTAGTTTACTGTGTTTGGGGTGCCCTTTCTCAGGCTGAAGGTCATAGTTCCTCTTTGTTGTGGAACCTGCCCCCAGTGGATGATGCTGTCCCAGTTGCTTGCCTAGGTGTCCCTGTAGGGGACTATGTTCTGATGGATAGATCTGGATCTTGTATCTCTGAGGGGAAGTGCCACATCCAGTGGTGTGTTTGGGTTGTTTGTGAGTTGTTTATGGCTTTGGCCAGCTGGTCTGCTATGACAGTAAGGTTGACATAAACCAGAATTTTTCACAGTTAATTGAATTTTGAGATATTTTCACAGGATTTTGGAAGTCTAATTATTTCTTGTAATAATTTTAGGGCCTTTTTTGGTGTACTAATATTTGCACTAATATTTGTACTAATATTTGTACCTTTGTAATGGTACAAAACAGTGGTGGGTTAAACAGCTGGCACTTTAGTATGAATCAAGCAAGTGGCACAAAGTTGTCCTAGTAGTTCTTATATTCTTCAACATTATACCCTCGCTGGAAATAATACAAAAGAATGCTTTCATTACTCAAGGAGTCCTAGATAAAACAGGAAAAAATATTAATTTCATTAAATCTTGATACTAGAATATATGTCTGTTTAAAAAATTATTCTGCATAATGAAATGGAAAATATACATAAAGAACTTACACTGCATACTTAAGTATGCAACTTTTCTCATTGTTTTTTTGTTTTGGAAATATACATATAATTTTTTTCTTTTTAATTTATTTTTTATTGAAGGATAATTGCTTTACAGAATTTTGTTGTTTTCTGTCAATCCTCAACATGAATCAGTCATAGGTACACATATATCCCCTCCCTGTTGGGCCTCCCTCCTCCCTCCCTCCCCATTCCAGCCCTCTAGGTTGATACTGTGCCCCTGTTTGAGCTTCCTGAGCCATACTGCAAATTCTCGTTGGCTATCTATTTTACATATGGTTATGTAAGTTTCCATGCTACTCTTTCCATACATCTCATCCTCTCCTTCCCTCTGCCCATGCTCATAAGTCTATTCTCTATGTCAGTTTCTCAATTGCTACCTTGTAAACAAATTATTCAGTACCATTTTTCTAGATTCCCTATATATGTGTTAGAATGCAGTATTTACTTTTATTTTTCTGACTCACTTCACTCTGTATAATAGGTTATAGGTTCATCCACCTCATCAGAGCTGACTCAAATGCATTTCATTTTATGGCTGAGTAATATTCCATTGTGTATATGTAGCACAATTTCTTTATCCTTTCATCTGTCAATGAGCATCTAGATTGCTTCAACAATGGGATACAAAAAGAATTAAATATATAGGAATAAACTTACCTGAGGAGACTAAAGAACTGTACACAGAAAATTATGACAATAATGAAAAAAAATCAAAGCTACAGTCATCAAAACAGTATGGTACTGGCACTTATGATCGATATTCAGCTGTACTATGAAATCAGACTGATAACAACTTATAACATTTGAACATTTTCTATAACCAAGGATTTTTCTTTTTGTTACAAAAAATCATTTAGCAGGAGCCATTGATGGATCTTTAGTACTCCACAAGCCATGCTATGGCTTAATTCAGAAATCAGGGAAAGGATACATGGAAAATCTTCACTTGAGAAATAATCAAAAGCTTGCCAAGGGGAATCCTGATCCAGTAACTAAAAAATATATAAAATAATAATGATTATATCATTGATCTCTACTACTTGAATAATACATTTCATCAAGAGCTTGAACAACTGATATTTTAGTATGTCCATTCAGCAATAAACACATCAAATTGTGTAAAGCAGGAAGTAAGGGAAAAGTTAGGGAGACAGAGAAGAACAGATAAACAAAAATGAATGAAAGAATGAATATATTTTTACTCTCTGGACATAAGGTTTTAATTGATTTTAATACAAAAGTACCACTAAATTATTATTGATACTTGGGTAAGGATTCTTGGAAATATGCTACTGCTACTATATCATTTTACTTTCCAAATTCATAGTCTACAAATAAAATAGTCTTTTCCCCTAAATGTTTCACTTGAAAACCACCTGATATTTTAGTTACAAGACTGCTTGGGAATATTTTCATATACATCAACATTCTTAATAATTATCTGTAAAACACCGTCAGAATGGTATTAAAAATACTTATGGTTTGAGATTATGAGTATGTAAATATAGTTCTATGTATATTTAGAGTAGCTTTCCTTAAGAACACTTTATTTGGTGGAAACAGTTTTATTGAAGAGTTTGAAAAAGATTGGAATTAATAATTATCTGAATGTTTCATTGAATTCACTAGCAAAACCATTGCCTCCTTGGTTTTTCCTTCTTAGGAGCTTTTGGTTGCTGATTCAATGTCCTTACTAAATTTGTTCAGACTTTCTATTTCTTCATAGTTCAGTCTTCATAGTTTCATGCTTCTAGAAATGTACCCATTTATTCTAGGCTATTCACTTTTATTGCCATGTAACTGTTTACACTCTCAAGATTTTTATTTCTGTACATCAACTACAGTGTATCTAATTTATTATTTTATTTTAGTTTTCTGTCTTTTTTGTTAGTATAGCAAAACTTTTAAAAATTTCAAATATACAAGCAACTCCTGCAGCTCCATTCGAGAAAAATAAACGACCCAATCAAAAAGTGGGCCAAAGAACTAAACACCCATTTTTCCAAAGAAGACATAAAAATGGCTAACAAACACATGAAAAGATGTTCAACATCATTCATTATCAAAGAAATGCAAATCAAAACCACAATGAGGTACCACTTTACACCAGTCAGAATGGCTGCCATCCAAAAGTCTACAAGCAATAAATTCTGGAGAGGATGTGGAGAAAAAGGAACCCTCTCACACTGTTGGTGGGAATGCAAGCTAGTACAGCCACTATGGAGAACAGTGGGGAGATTCCTTAAAAAACTGGAAATAGAAGTGCCATATGACCCAACAATCCCACTGCTGGGCATGCACACCAAGCAAACCAAAATTGAAAGAGACACATGTACCCCAATGTTCATCGCTGCATTGTTTACAATAGCCAGGTCGTGGAAGCAACCTAGATGTCCATCAACAGATGAACGGATAAGAAAGCTGTGGTATATATACACAATGGAATGTTACCCAGCCATTAAAAAGAATACATTTGAATCAGTTCTGCTGAGGGGGACGAAACTGGAGCCTATTATCCAGAGTGAAGTAAGCCAGAAGGAAAAACAACAATACAGTATACTAATGCATATATATGGAATTAAGAAAGGTGGTAACAATAACCCTGTATGCGAGACAGCAAAAGAGATGCAGATCTATAGAACAATCTTTAGGACTCTATGGGAGAGGGCAAGGGTGGGATGATATGGGAGAACGGCATTGAAACATGTAAAATATCATATGTGAAATCAATCACCAGCCCAGGTTTGATGCTTGATACAAGGTGCTCAGGGCTGGTGCACCGGGATGACCCAGAGAGATGTAATCGAGAAGGAGATTGGAGGGTGGTTCTGGAAGGGGAACACATGTATAGCCATGGCAGATTCATGTCAATGTATGGCAAAACCAACACAATAATGTAAAGAAAATAAATAAATAAATAAGTAAATAAATATTTTTTTTAAAAATTAAAAAAATACAATGTTGGGTTTACTTTTTAACTTTTTTTCATTCCTTCTTTCTGCTACAAGCTTTCTTGTTTTATTTCACATAATACCATTAGGTTTAGTGTTTACTTTATTTTCAATTTCTTTGAAATACAAATTTAAGTTGATAATTTGATGTCTCTTTCCTTGTTAATGTAAATGTTCATTGCTAGAAACTTCCTTCTTAGTAGTGTATTTGCTGCATCCCATAAGTTTCATTATGTCATGTTTTCAATTTTGTTTTCTTGAGATATTTTCTAATTTCTCTTTTGATTTATTTTGTGACTCATTGCTGTTCAGAAATATGTTGTTGAGCTTACACATATTTATGAACTTTCCAGTTTTCTTTTTGTTATTTATCTTTAATTTCATGCCAATACAAAAGGAAAATATATTTGGGAAGATTACAATCTTTTTAAATTTCCTAGGATTTCTTTGTTACTTAACATATGGTTTCCCTTGGAGAATGTTCTGTTTGCACTTGAGAAGAATGCATATTTTATTTATTGGGTTTAAATCCTGTTCATATCAATTAGGTCCATTTAGTCTATGATGTTATTCCATTCCCTTTGCTGGTTTTCTCTTTGATTGATCAATCCATTACTGAAATTAGAATATTAAAGTCTTATTGCTATTTTATTAATGCCCTTTAATTCCAGTTCTGTCAATGTTTTCTTTATATATTTAGTTGTTCTGATGTTGAGGATATACATATAAATTACATTATATATTATAGTTATATATATATTATATATTATAGTTATATATATATTATATATTATAATTGTATATGCTTTACTTAGTTACTTAGTCATGTCCAACACTTTGTGACACCATAGACTAAAGCCAGCCAGGCTCCTTTGTCCGTGGGGATTCTCCAGGCAATAATACTGGAGTCAGTTGCCATGCCCTCCTCCAGGGGATCTTCCCAAACTAGAGATTGAACCCAGGTCTCCTGCATTGCAGGCCGATTCTTTACCAATTGAGCCACTAGGGAAGCCCAACAGTACTTGAATGGGTAGCCAATCCCTTCTCTGGGGTATATTCCTGACCCAGGAATCAAACCAGAGACTTCTGCATTGCAGGTGGATTCTTTACCAACTGAGCTATCAGGGAAATCCTAACTTACATATGACACAACAATTACATTTTTGGGCATATATTCCAGAGAAATAAAGACTTTTTTCTAACAGAAATTTTGACACAATTGTTTATGGAAACTTTATTCATAACTGTAAAACATGGGAAAATATTCAAATGTCATTCAATTGGTGAATGGATGCACACAGTGTTGTACATCCATACCATGCTATGCTATACAGAAATAAAAAAAGAATGAATTATTGATACATCAAAAAACTTAATTGAACCTCTAAAGAATTAGGTTGAATGATAAAAGGTCAATCTCAGAATGATATATAGTATACAATTTCACTTGTGTAGCATGCCTTAAATGAAACATCACAAGCAATGTTATATAATTATTTATAACATATATGTAATTGCTATATCTTCCTAGTGGACTGACCCTTATGTCATAGTGAAATGTCTTATTTGACTCTTGTGAAGGTTTTTGACCTAAAGTCTATTTTGTTTAATAAAGTAAAGCCAACCCTATTTTCTTTTGATTACAGTTTGCATGGAATATCTCTTTCCATCCCTTTGCTTTCAGCCTCAAGTGAGTGTCTTATAGACAGCATGTAGTGCTTTTTTTTTTTTTAATGCATTCAGATGTTTTGTGTATTTCTCCTGCAGTAGAGAGATTAGCCCATTTACATGGCAAGTGATTATTAATAGGGAAGACTTTACTATTGCCATTTTGCTAGTTTCATATTTGTTTCATCATTCTTTTGCACTTCTTTTTCTCTCTTTGTATTTGCAGTTTGTATTAATATGTTTTATTTTTCCCATTCTCCTTTTCATTTTTGTAAGATGTGAATATTTTCTTTGTGGTTACCATGGGCATTACATAAACATCTTACAGTTATAACAATCTTTTTGAGGATGATAACAAGTTAACTTCAGTTATATACCAAAACTTTACACTTTCATTTATCTCTCTGATATTAGATGTGATCTGTGTCATAGATTACACCTGCTTTAACTTCCATTAACACATTTTAATAATTTCCTTTCTTAACTTTTACACTATAATTAAAAGTGATTTATTCAATCCACTACAATAATACAACATTTTATATTTTTATGTATTTACTTGTAACAATGAATCTTATGCTTTCATATGTTATCGTATAGTTGTTTAGCATCCTTTCATTTCAAGTTGAAAACTTCCTTTAATATTCCCTGTAATTCAGGACTAGCAGTGATGAACTCCAACAGTTTTCATTTGAATGGAAGTGTCTGCATGTTTCCTTCATTTTTAAAGGCAGTTTTGCCAGGTATAGTATTCTTGATTGGTAGTATATATATATATATATATATATATTTCCTTTTAGTACTTTGAATATATTGTCTTACCCTTTTCTAGCATGCAAAACTTCTGCTGAGGATTTTATGGGATCTTTCTTGTATGTAGCCCCCAGGGTACTAGGTCATATTTGGTCATGTCAACTCAGAGAACATTGAGTTAGAGTCCAGGGCTTCAGGTAGCATCCAGACATTGGGGTGCAAGATGTGTAGTCCAATCCTTCACTCCTCAGATAAAGAGTGGTTCTTGGGGTTCCTTCCTTCTTTTATGGCACTATACTAGACAAAGCGATAATGGCAAAATGTGTTTCAAATTTCACATTTGGATAATTTCACTTTTATCAAGGGCACAGGATACTCTCAATCACGTTCTGCATTTTTCAAGAAAGGAATTGATCTCTGTGTTACTGTTGAATCAGTGTCTCCATGGGGAAATAAGAATTCCTAATATATTATTTTTATATCCAAAATATATCCAATGCATCGTATTGTGGTAATCTCTCTTCAAATTCCTTCTAACATAAGCAAACCTAGTTATATTAAAGTTGTGATTACCTTAAGAACAAAAGATTTATCCAAATGATTAAATTTCTTATAGTTAAATTAAATAAATAAAATTTATGTTTGTTTACTGGTACTTTTATTCTTAATAGCAATTTAATTAAGATGCATAATTAAAGATAAATTGCCAGATACAATGTAGGCAATCATTCCACTTAAAAGTAAATAACAAGCTGAAATTGTTTATTTTTGTAAAACTGGATGGTGAAGCTTTCTATAGCTATCACTTTTATCACTGCTTAGTTTTCTGGCTAGTCAAAGCTATGGTTTTTCCAGTAGTCATGTATGGATGTGAAAGTTGGAATATGAAGAAAGCTGACTGAGTGACTGAACTGAACTAAGGAAGAAATAAAAAAATAATGTAGACAAAATCCCCTCATGCCTGTGCATGACATATTGTAAGTACTCCAAGATATCTGCCAGATAAATGAACATAATTTCTATTAGAGATCATTCATTCAATAAATAGTAACTGAACATTTAGTTTGTTTGAATATTTTGTCAGGTGCTGGTAATACAAAGGGGACAAATGCAGATCTGATCTTTTACACAATGGAGCTTACAGAGGTGATGATAAGACATTACTAAAATAATGATTTAAATAGATATAAAATTATAATTGTGAAAAAAGTGAAATGAAGGAACATAGTGCAGTAACAACCTAAAATAGGAGGATAAAATATAACTGAGGGATTCAAAGAAGCCTGTTGTAACAAAGAACTACTTGAATTGAGATTTCATAGATGAGTATTGATTTGGTAAAATGAAGGAGATACATTCCAGGCTGTGGGAACAGCATGTGAAATGGTGAAGGGGTCAAGTACAACATGGCAACATTATCCCTGAAACAAGACTGTAGCCATGTTAAGTGTGGGGCCTCTCTATTTTCCTTTTCTCTCCGACTCTCTAACCCGCCCTGTAGCGCTCCAGGGCGGGAGTCAGAAAGCCGGATGAGCCCTCGGTTTCGGACAGAAGGACCCTCCAAAGTTATCTTCTGAGGATGGGAGCCTCTGGAAGATCAGCCCTGAGGAGGGGGTGAGCAGACCGCCAGCCCAACAGCCTCCCTCACCTGGAGAGAGACACTCAGACAAAGCAGTTCCATTTTATTGAGCTGGAGGGCGAGCTTATATAGGCAAACAGCGCAGGAAGGCAAACAGGGCGGGGGTCTCTAACAGGGCTTTCCGGGAGCTTGGCCAATCACTGTAAAGGTCACGTATCCAGGTGGCAATGCACCGATGTATACTGGTCACGTCCCAGCGTTGTTAAGAGGAAGTTAGCCATGGCCAATCGCATTTTTTTGTAAATATCCTCAGTCCTGCCCTCTTGATTTCTACCAAGTGCCATCTTGTCATAAGCACATGCAAGGTGCCCTACAGTTAAGGTCTTTACACTAAAAACAATAGAAAATCATTGAAGAGTTTTAAGCAGAAAAAATATGCTATTAAATCAATGTTTTGAAAATATAAACTAGATATAGTTTGAAGAATTGATTGAAGAGTTCCTGGGTAGGTAAGGAGAGACTATTAGATTATAAAAAATAGTCTCAGTAAGAAATGATGCTAGCTTGGGCCAATGAGTTTTTGGTTGAAAATAGAAATAGGTTTGAATGTAGTTTGTAAGTAAATGCTTCAAGAGACAGGTATATATACACTATGTGTAAAACAGACAGTGGGTAAAAAGTTGCTATATAATACAGGGAGCCCAGCCAGGCACTCAGTGATAATCTAGAGACGTGGAATGGGGAGAGAGAAGGGAGGCTCAAGAGAAAAGTGTAGATGTATAGTTATGGCTGACTTGCATTGTTGTACATCAGAAACCATTACAACATCATAAAGCAATTTACCCCCAATTAAAAATGAAATAAAAAATTTAAAAGTTGGTAACTAATTTGCTATGAGAGGCAAGAAAGAAGTTGGCAGAGATAGTCTGTTTTATGCAGATTAATGATGCCAGTGTCATTTGTTGACACAATGAAAACTGGATGAGAATCATATTTGAGGGAAAAAATATTATGAGCAATGTTTTGATTATGTTGAGTTTGAGCAGCACTTTTGATCTTTTGATGGCTCAGACAGTAAAGAGTCTGCCTGCAATTCAGGAGACCAGGTTGGATCCCTGGGTCTGGAAGATTCCCTCGAGAAAGGAATGGCAAACCACTTCAGTATTCTTGCCTGTAGAATTCCATGGAAAGAGGAATCTGGTGTGCTACAATCCACAGAGTTGCAAAGAGTCAGCCACGACTGAGAGACTAACATTTTTACTTTAACATTTGATATTTAAGATGAGTTGCAAAATTGTAAGTAAAATAGAAATTTCTGGAAATCACATGACTAATCTCTTTTAAAGGTATAAATTTGTCAGTCATATGCAAAAAGACCATAAATATTAGAAATATTACCTAAGGAGTGTGTGTAGGATAACAGAGTACCTGGCAGTGAAGTTTGAAAAAGTTTAGCATCTAATGACTAGTTAGAAAAGGATGATTCAGCTGTTGTTGTTCAGTTGCTAAGTCATGTCTGACTCTTTGTGACCCCAAGGACTGCAGCACAAGAGACTTCCCTGGCTTCCCATCATGACTCAGTTAAGAAGATGAAAAATAATATTTAGAGCATTCAAAACAGATAAACAAGGAAAACATATTATCTTGGAATATAGTGAAAGAGAGTGTTCTAAGAGGTAGGGCTTTATTAACAATACTGAATAATACTCAGAATCAAGTAAGGAGAGGCTGGGTCAATAAAAGTGGCAATCACAGCAAACAGAATAATGGAAGAGGAAAACATGAGGTAAGTATTAATACAAAAATTATTTGAGTCCCATGCTCAGTTTTATATATCTAATAGGAGATTAAGTGCTATGAGTTCATATAAGAGAAATTGATTTCTACCTGGAAGGAATTAGTATAGGCATCATGGAAGAGTTAGCATTTGACATAGGCTAAAAAGGATAGGTAACTGAATATGAAGATGAGAAAAATGACTTTGCAAAAAAGTAATAAATGTCTGTCAAATAAACAATCTAGAGAACATATATTTCTGTGTGAGTAGAACACAGAGAATGTGTAGAGTAGTCATGAGATTTACATTTAGAAGAGGGTAGATTGAGGGCATAATGTGGAGGGCCTTGAATAACAGGCTAAAGAGTTTAAATTTTATTTGGTAGTTTCTGCAGAACCATTTTAACCTTTTGGAACACAGAGGCACTGGGCTTTTTAAAAGAAGAGAACCTAGAAGTAGAAAAGGCAGTTGGAGAGTATCTTCTGATTCATGGGAGATGAATGTAGGGTCTGAACCAGGATAGTGACAATGTAAATGGTGAGGAGAAAATTGATTGAGAGGGTCTGAAAAAGGAGAAGGAAAAAAATTTAAGTATTAATATGATTACTTGTATAAAAATAGCATTGAAAGAAATGATTATGACAAGCATTAAAAAGTTTTTCACTGTTAATAAAGAGCCATGATTTTGAGGCCATTTGAGAATGTGTGTGGTCATGCTTATGCAAGTGTTAAAAGTTTTTTATTTTATTTTATTTTATTTTTATTTCACTCCTGTTTCAGATTGTTAACCTGCTTTTCGATCAATTTTCCACTTGGGTCGACTCAGGGCTGAAGTGGTCATTTTTCCCTGACCTCATTATATTACTTTCTCATTCTCAAATCTTCCTCTGACCCTAACCTTTAATGAGAAAATCCCTCTGCCGTATTGCCAGCATCAGCTACAATTGGTCACTGTCACATCTGTCATGACTCTACTTTATTACAATTCTGATGTTCATGGCTCTTCTTGGAAGAGAAAAATGTGGTCTGAGACTCCTATAAGTAAATTCTGAGGAAGATGAGATGAAAGACTTCAATTGTAAGGTAATTTTGTATTTTCAGTCAAAGAAACTGGGTCTATTTTAAGAAACATAAGGGGAAAACAGGAAAACTTATGGATTCAGGAAATTTCAATAAATGTGATACTTTCATAATTAGAGATATGTCATTTGAAGTGAATGAATTGTTATATTGTATAGCAATTAAAAGCTTTTTTTCATAATGCTATATCGTTCCTAAAACCTGACTGAATGTGAACACTGTTTATATAACTCATTAAAAAAGTAATAAAACATGTAAATTATCATATGTGAAATCAATCACCAGCCCAGGTTTGATGCTCAGGGCTGGTGCACTGGGATCACCCAGAGAGAGGGAATCTGGAGGGAGGTGGGTGGGGGGTTCTGGAAGGGGAACACATGTATACCTATGGTGGATTCATGTCAATGTATGGCAAAACCAACACGATAATGTAAAAAAAAAAATAAAGAAGACAAGGAAAGAAATGAAAAATAAATGCTGACCAAAACTCTAACTAGGTTATTTTTTTCTATATGGCTTTTATTTTTAGCATTTCATTGTGTTTCTAGTTTTTTTTTTTTGTGTGTGTGTGTGTGTGACAAATTCAAGAAAGACTTTTTTCTTTACATTATTGTGTTGATTTTGCCATACATTGACATGAATCTGCCATGGGTATATATGTGTTCCCCTTCCAGAATCATCAGGCAGATTTTTTTACCATCTGAGCCACCAGGGAAGCTCTTTGTCTCTGTCTCTCTGTTTGTCTGTCTGTCTGTCTCTCTCTATATATATATGTATATGTGTGTGTGTGTGTGTGTGTGTGTGTGTGTGTGTAAAAATGGTCATTGACTTGGTGCTATAAAAATATTGCATTACTTTATTTTCCAAAACATCTAACTACATAAGGAGTTTATTTTGTAATTGTGAAAGTATTTACAGAACAAAATGTTGACCTTGATTAATTGCCTAACTTAACCAACATATGAATATAAATCAATAAAGGTAAACATATATAATATACAGTGGACTATGTTGAACAATAAGAAAGAAACAAAAAAGTCATTCTCATAAAGTGACTCTCATCAAGGATCTTACAGGCCATGTTCAGCTATAAATAGAATCAGTACAAGGTAAAGTTATGTGCTATACAGGTGGCATTGGTAAAAGGGATCATGATCTAGGAAGGGAGATGATATGAGATTTGAATTTGGCTTTAAAGGATGGGAAGGATTTATTGTTGCTATGAATCAGCTGACATTCTAGACATAGGAGAGAGTTTGGGCAAATTGTAGAAATGAGAGATTTCCATTTGTTTTCAGCAATGGCATGTTTTTCACTGTAGCTAAAACTAAATATTGTGAGAGGAAGTAGATTAAGACTGAAAATAGTTAATAATTATTACCATTAAAAAGTTCTCTAGAATTATGTTGGTAAAATTAAGCTGCATTATATCTTATATGACAATAGAGAATCATGGTGGATCTTGACTAGGCCTTGCTTCAGACTGATGATGGAATAAGAACATTATATAATAGAAAAGCTTATAACTGAACACAGCAAGGCATTTTCTTTTGTCTTGTTGGCATAATCCTTTAAGGCTACTATAGTCCCCATGCTCTGTGTGTGCATACGCCATTGTTTTCAACTGTTTGCAACTCCATGGACTGTAGTCCACTAGGCTCCAATATGCCCCAAACTCCCACATGCCTCTGAGAAGAACTTAGGAGGCACTAGGGAACTGCTTCATTCATTTTTATTTCAAATACCTTTTTTCACTACTTGTTGACTGGTTTGGTAGTGAACTGAAGTAAAACTAACAAATTTAAAACAAAGTAGCTTAGATTACTTAGCTCAAAAATTAGCCATTATTATGGGCTTAGGTGAGCAAATAACATCAAAGAAGAAATCAGCTTATTCAAAAGAGCTTCTACAGGAGATGCTTTCAGCTTACAAAGACATTTCAAATGAAGTAAAGTTACTAACAAAAACAGTAGCAGTATTAAAAGATGCCCACAAATTAATTAACATTATCCCCCCTGATACCTGGAGTTTAAGCTCATGCCTCTTAAACTCTTAAATTTGGTTGTTGTTCAGTCACTCAGCTATGGCCAACTGTTTGCATTCCCATGGACTGCCACACATCAGGCTTACCTGTAATTCACCATCTCCTGGAATTTGCTCAAACTCTTGCCCATTGAGTTGAATATACCATCCAATCATTTCATCATCTGTTATCTCCTTCTCCTCTTGCCTTCAATCATTCCCAGCATCAGGGTATTTTCCAATGAGTCAGCTCTTCCCATCAGGTGGCAAACATATTGGAGCTTCAGCATCACTCCTACCTGTGAATATTCAGGGTTGATTTCCTTAAAAATGAGCTGGTTTAATGTCCATGCTGTCCAAGGGACTGTAAAGAGTCTTCTCCAGTACCACAGTTCAAATAATCAATTCTTCAGTGCTCAACCTTCTTATGGTTCAACTCTCATATCCTTAGATGACTGCTGGAAAAATCATAGCTTTGACTATTTGGGCCTTTGTTGGGAAAGTAATGGTTCTGCTTATTAATATGTTAAGTTTGTCATAGCTTTTCTTCCAAGGAAAGCAAATTTTAATTTTGTGGCTGTAGTTAATATCCATAGTGATTTTGGAGCCCAAGATAATAAAGAATGTCACTGTTTTCACTGTTCCCCCATCTATTTGCCATGAAGTGATGGGACTGGATACCATGATCTGTATTTTCTGAATGTTGAGTTGTAAACCAGGTTTTCACTCTTTTCTTTCACTTTCATCAATAGGTTCTTTAATTCCTCTTTGCTTTCTGCCATAAGAGTGGTGTCATCTGCATACCTCAGTTTACTGATATTTCTCCCTGTGATCTTGATTCCAGCTTGTACTTCATCAGCCCGGCATCTCCCATGATCTACTCTGCATATAAATTACATAAGCAGAGTGACAGTATATTGCATTGACATACTCCTTTCCAAATTTGGTCTGTGGTTCCATGCCCGGTTCTAACTGTTGCTTCTTGACCTGCATACAGATTTCTCAGAAGGTAGGTAAGACGGTCTTTTATTCCCATTTCTTGATGAATTTTCCACAGTTTGCTGTGATCCACACAGTCAAAGATGTTAGGCATAGTCAATGAAGCAAGTGTAGATATTTTTTTCTGGAATTTCCTTGCTTTTGCTGCAATCCAACAGATTTTGGCAATTTAGTCTCTGGTTCCTCTGCCTTTTCTAAATCCAGCATAGTTTTAAGTTCTCAGTTTACATACTGTTGAAGTCTAGCTTGAAGGATTTTGAGCATTACCTTGCTAGCACGTTATTTTATCTGAGAGTATTTGAAATAGCTCAATTGGAATTCCATCACCTCTACTAGTTGGTTCGTAGTGAGGCTTTCTAAGGCCTACATCTTATCATTCCAAGATGTCTGGCTGTAGTTTCATATAATTTTTGTGCTTTACTTTACTTTTGACCCTGTGGGTCACAACAGACTGTGGAAAATTTGCCAAGAGATGGGACTGCCAGACCATCTTACCTGCCTTCTGAGAAACCTGCATGCGGGTCACAAAGCAACAGTTAGAACTGAAATGGAACCACGGACTGGTTCCAAATTGGGAAAAGAGTACCTCAAGTCTGTATATTGACACCTTGCTTATTTAACTTATATGAAGAGTACATCATGCAAAAAGCCAGGCTGTACTAAGCATAAGCTGGAATCAAGATTGCCAGGAGAAATATCAATAACTTCAGATATGCAGATGATAACATCCTTATGGCAGAAAGCAAAGAAGAACTAATGGCCCTCTTGATGAAAGTGAAAGAGGAGAGTGGAAAAGTTGGCTTACAACTCAACATTCAGAAAACAAAGATCATGGTATCCAGTCCCATCACTTCATGGCAAGTAGATGGGGAAACAATGGAAATAGTGACAGACTTTATATCCTTTGGCACCAAAATGACTACAAATGGTGACTGGAGTCATGGAATCAAAAGATGCTTGCTCCTTGGAAGAAAAGCTATGATCAACTTAGATAGCATTTTAAAAAGCAGAGACATTACCTTGCCAACAAAGTTCCATCTACTCAAATTTATAATTTTTCCAGTAGTCATGTATGGATGTAAGAGTTGGATCATAAAGAAGGCTGAACACTGAAGAAATGATTATTTGAACTGTGGTATTGGAGAAGACTCTTGAGAGTCCTTTGGACTGCAAGGAGATCAAACCAGTCAATCCTAAAGGAAATCAACCCTGACTGTTCAATGGAATGAGTGATGCTGAAGCTAAAGCTCAAATACTTTGGCCTCTTGAGGGGAATAAGTGACTCATTGGCAAAGACCCTGATGCTGGGAAAAATTGAAGGCAGGAGGAGAAGTGGAAGACAGAAGATGAGATTTTTGTATGGCATCACTGACTCAATGGACATGAATTTCAGTCCATAAGGACAGGGAAACCTGCTGTGCTGCAAGCCCATGGGGTTGCAAAGGGTTGGACATGACTGAATGACTGAATTTAACTGAACTCAACTTGCTAGCATGTGAAATAAGTGCAACTGTGTGGTATTTTGAACATTTTTTTGGCATTGGCCTTCTTTGGGACTGGAATGAAAATTGACCTTTTCCAGTCTTGTGGCCACTGTTGACTTTTCCAAATTTGCTGGCATATTGAGGGCAGCACTTTCACAGCATCAGCATCATCTTTTAGGATTTGAAATAGCTCAGCTGGAATTCCATCACCTCTACTGGCTTTGCTTGTAGTCATACTTCCCAAGGTCCACTTGGCTTCACATTCCAAGATCTCTGGCTCTAGGTGAGTGATCACACCATCGTGATTATCTGGGTCATGATGATCTTCTCTGTGTAGTTCTTCTGTATATTCTTGCCACATCTTCTTATTATCTTCTGCTTGTGTTAAGGCCATACTGTTTCTCTCCTTTATTGTGCCCATCTTTGCATGAAGTGATCCTTGTTATCTCTAGAATTCTTGAAGAGATCTCTAGTCTTTCCTATTCTATTATTTTCCTCTATTTCTTTTCATTGTTCACTTAGGAAGACTTTCTTAATTCTCCTTGCTATTCTTTGGAAACTGGCATTCAGATGAGTATATATTTCTTTTTCTCCTTTTCCTTAAACTTCTCTTATTTTCTCAACTATTTGTAAGGTCTCTTTAGATAACCATTTTGCCTTATTGCATTTCTTTTTCTTGGGGATGGTTTTGCTCACTGCCTCCTGTACAATGTCAAAAACCTCCATCCATAGCTCTTCATGCACAATGTCTATCATATCTAATCCCTTGAATCTGTTTGTCACTTCCACTGTAAGCGATTTGACTTAGGTCGTATCTGAATGGCCTAGTGGTTTTCCTTACTTTCTTCAATTTAAGCTCACCTTATAAACTTATTAAACCTTTAGAATGCAGTTTAAATGATTATCATTGGCTTCTGAGGCTAGGTCATGCAAGATGATTCAGCATCTTTCTTGCTAGAACATTAATATTTGAAGTTTTTAGCCATCATTTAAGTCTGCCAACTTTATTATCTCCATGCTCTGAAGAAGCACAAACTATTTGGAAAGGCTATGTGTGGGTGCTGTAGTCAACAGCACTAGTCAAGGTCCAAGGTAATAATATTAACTACTAGCCATGTGAATAAATTATCTTTAACATGCTATTAAATGGAACTTTCAGATAACTATAACCTCACGTTGACATTTACCTCAACTGCAGAATAAATTCCTCTTGAGAACTGCCTAGTCAAGCCCTTACCAGATGTCCAATTCACAAATAATGAACAATATAGTATGGTTAGTGCACGTTGCTTAAATTTTCCAATAAAATTTTATGTAGCAATAATAACCAGAACTCAAGATATGGAATCAGTTGATACAAGGCATATTTTTCTGTTTTCTCATGCCGTTCCTCGGAGTGATGTCAGAAGAACAAATAGAACACGAAGGAAATTGTCTAAGGGGAGACTCAAGTGGTCAGAGGAATGGCAAGGAGATCACCTTCCCCCTACTAATACATCAAAATTCATTTGCATCTGGAACAGCTCTTAAAGAACATTTTCTGAACACTGGCAGAAGATTCCAGACTCCCCTAAATGCAAGCCAATTTCTTCAGAATGATGTAGGGCAAAAGATAAAGATAAAAAAAAATGGACAAAGGATTTTGGGAGGAGGACCTACACCCTGGGGAGGAACTTATGAAGGACAAAAAGTTTTTGCATATTCAGAAACCCCCTCACAGGTAACATCAGGGGGCAACTTTAGAAACTCGGAGGGGAATGGAGCAACAGGGCTTGGAAAGCAAAATGGAGATAACTCACCTTAGAGATCACTGCTGAATAGCACTTTCCAGCCAAGAAGTGGCTTACATGCCTGCAATAGTGAGTCGGGGCTAGGTGCTCAGACAGGCTTTGGTGGACTCCCCAGGGATAGACCCGGGTTGGCTTCTGTGAAGATACTTTGAATGACATAGCTGAGGGAGTTCAGCGGAAAGTCTGTGCCCACCAGAGAGGCAAGAGATCATTGCCATGGGAATACTCTAACTCCGTGGGTTCACAAAATTCAGGACTCTGCCTTCACAAATGCCATAGATGAAATGAGCCAGCTATAGTCTGCAACTCCAGAAGTAGAAAAACTGGCATGAGTGCCAAAAGAGGAGGACAGGAGACCTCTTCAATCTTGACCCCGTGGTTGCAGCAATAATCAAGCTGTGAGCTGGTACAGGTCACTACATACACCTTCCTGGGGAGCAGCTTTGCTCTGCCAAGGGATCCACAACCAGGGACAAACTCCCTTGGGGAAGTGCATGACCCACCTCAGACTGTGATGACTTCCCACAGGTCTCAGCTGCACCAGGTGCTCCCCACACACCCCAATGGTGCCTGCCATACCCTTCCTTCTCCCCAGCCCAACTGTGCAAGTGATCCCTAATATACTGCTACTTTTGCCCTCCTAATGTCTGGGCAGGGAACATACTCCAGAATCTAAAAGGTGGGTTACAAGTAGAGGTAGGATAAAAACTAAAGCAAGCACCCGGAGCTGTGTAAGCAAAGGAGAGAAGGGGACATCACTCCTGTAGCTGCAGGTATGGTTGATTAAATCACCACAATTAGTCTGATAATGTGGACTTTAGAGGCAATTGTGGACATTGTTAGCAAGTACAAGCTGGAGCAAGGTGAGATTTCAGTCTGAGCTGATCCCGCACTGTCCAAAACAGGTCGAGACTTTCCCAAGTTCTGAGTGGGCAGATTGACTAGAGCAGATTATGTGTAGAGGTCAATGGAGGAATCACAAGGATATTATTCTTACTACCAGTCTCTCTATATTTTTCTCATTTTGATATTGTCCTAATGTTGATTTTTCTTCGTTATTTCTTATTTGTTTATTTTTTTCTAATCTGCCTTTTCCTTTTCTAAAAACGTTGTATTTATAAATAAATTCATTTTATTAGCTTTTATTTTCTTATTTTTACAGTACTCACTAGTTATATTGCATTTTTCCCACCTTTTTTTTTTTTTTGTATTTTTGCTAGTCTAGTTTTAAGCGTTCATTTTCACTTATGGGTTTTCCTGTTGGCTTGATGTCTCTCTTCTTTTTGACTCCTGTTTTTATCTTTTTCTTTTCCTTTTCTCTTGTTTTCTCTCTTTTCTTTTTTTTTTTTTTTTTTTTAGTGTTCTCGGCTGTTGTGTGCTGCTTTCACCATGAGCCTGGAGACTTTTCTTTTGTGCTGTGTGGTCTGTGAAGTCTTGATGCTACAGTGATGGGTTGGGCCTGGACCCCAGAGGTGGGACACTCAAGTCCAGGACTTTGGACCACCAGAGAACTCCTGACTCCATGTATTATTAATCACTGAGAGCTCTCCCAAACTCTTCCATCTCAACACTAAGACCAAATCCCATGCAAAAGCCAGCAAGCAGTGGTGATGGATGCCTCATGCCAAACCTTCAACAAAATAAGAACTCATCTTGGCCCATTAACTGACAGGTTGTCCAAAGCCATACCAAGCCAATAGACATCCCAAAACATGCCACTGAACAAGAGGCACTTCTCTTCAGAGAGACAAGATCCAGCTCCATTCACCAGAGCATAGATACGAGTCCCCCCAATTATGAAACCTTCTTCACAAGGCACTGGTTCAAATCCACCCACACAGGGAAGACCTCACAATTAAGAGGAGCCATGAGCTTCCAACCTGCAGAAAGGAGACTCACATAGTAAATTAAACAAAAAATAAAGAGACAAAAAAACACAATAGAGTTGAAAGGACATTGTAAAAAACCACAAGACCAAACAAATGATGAAGAAATAGCAGTTTACCTGAAAAAGAATTGAGAGAAATGAAAGTAAAATTCAAAATCTTGGGAATAAAATGGAGGCACAGATAAATAGACTGGAGACACAGATCGAGAAGATACAAGGAATGTTTAACAAAGACCTATAAAAAATACGGAATAGACAATCAATGATGAAAAAGACAATAACAGATTAAAAATACAATAGAGGAAACCAATAGCAGTATAAATGGGGCAGAAGAATGTATAAGTGAACTAGAAGATAGAATGGTGGAAATAATGGAAGCAGAGAAGAATAATGAAAAAAAGAATAAAAAGAAATGAGGACCTTCTCAGAGACCTCTGGGACAAAATTAAGTACATCAACATTCAAATTTCAGGGGTACCAGAAGAAGAAGAAAAAAAGAAAAGATATGAGAGAACATTTGAGATTATAGTTGAACACTTTCCTAACATGGAAAATAAATAGTCAATAGCCACCCAATCCAACAAGACTGGAGTGTCCCATACAAGATAAAACCAAGGAGAATAATGCCATAAAACATATTAATCAAACTAATGAACATTAAACACAAGGGGCAAATATTAAAAACAGCAAGGGAAAAGCAACAAATAGCATAAAGGGGATCCCCATAAGGCAAAGAATTTCAAAATAAGGAAGTGGTGAAGTATTGTATTAAAATAAAAAATAAAACAGATTATCTTAACTTCTACTGCAATATTACTTCTACTAAGGAAATCATATAGCAATATTTAAATGAGAAGTATGCTGAAAAGTATCTGAAGCGAGGGAAGTGACTTTTCTCATTCGTCACAACTGTATGGTTTTCTGAGCCATAGAACCATTCACATAGAATCATTCATGGCACTCGGAGAAATTATTGTAGATTCAGGTTTGGAATCAATCCAGAAATGCTTTTAAGTGCCACAGTTCTCATTACACTTTACTTATGCCACATATATTTGTAGACTTTTTTATTTTGTATTTATTTTTTATTTTATTTATTTATTATTATTATTATTTTCTTTACATTATCCTGTTGGTTTTGCCATACACTGACATGAATCCAACATGGGTATACATGTGTTCCCGTTCCAGAACCCCCCTCTCACCTCCCTCCCTAACAGTCTTTTGGACTCTGTGGGAGAGAGCAAGGGTGGGATGATATGGGAGAACGGCACTGAAACATGTAAATTATCATATGTGAAATCAATCACCAGCCCAGGTTTGATGCTTGATACAAGGTGTAGACTTTTTTAAAAGCTTACTCCCCAGCTATATTTTCTTTGCAGAGGCCTGCAGTTAAGCTTTTCTTTTTAATCTGTTTTTAAAATGGAAAGAAACCTTAAATTGCATTTAAATTCCAATTCTAAATCAAGTCATTATTAAGTATTTCTATTGAAAGCTGTTATCAATCTTGTGATTAAAAAGCAAAGAAATATTTAAAGAAAGAAATCACTTGTTTTTATATAAGTTCGTTTTCTGAATAAGATCTCTAGATGCATCACATTTCTTACATACATCACAAAATAATGTAATGAGATTTTTCTCTCAACTCATGAAAATAAAATTCCTTAACAAATTGTTAATACATTTCTTGGGTACTTTTCAGTGTTGCTGTTATGTTCCTGCTATTATTATTTTCCTATTGTGGAAATTAATTAGTGAAGCATATTGTGAGATATATGAGATGATAATGATGAATCTTGAAGTTCAAGGTTGTATTGAGACTATTCATATAGCATCTAGATTTTCAATGAAACACCTTAGTACTCTCAAAACTTGTTTAAGCCTCTAATGAAATACAATGTTAGCTTGCTGTTTATTGATACCCACTTATATTATCTTCATAAATACAGAGTATTAATGAAAATCATTGATTATTTTGCTCTTTCCTTGGACTACCTCTTCTCTATTTATGGAAAGTTGTACTGTGTGGACCATACTAAGAAACCTAAGTGTAATCACTTCTAATTCAAGGTAATCTGATATAGCCATATACAAACTTAAAAGGTTTGCACAATGTGTCTGCTCTTTATCTCAGCAAAGCATATTTGGAAATATTTCCCCCCAAAATACATCTTACATATTGACATAACGGCTCTAAAAATCTTTTACACATTTTCAATATATCTGATTGTCTTTACAATGGAGTCACAATGTTTGTAGACATTAATTCCATCATAAGAAAGAGAGGAAAGCTTTCAAAGAAAGTCATCTTATTTTCCTCTAAAGATATTACTTTATAATATACTTAAAATTCAAATAAAATTCTGTTAATGCCTTGATTTTCTTGGCTTTATTTTGTTCATCGTTGCTTTCTACTTGGCTTCCTCTCCTTGACTTTGTCATTAAAACTTATTTAACATTGGCTTTTCCTGTATTTCACATTCATGTATTTCATGTTTCATAAATATGACCAATATGACTACCTGCTGTTATTTGGGAAAACAGCATAATTTCTATATCTGTGAATCCTTCCAAAGTCTGTCTTTTCATGATATTCATTTTATAATGCTATTCCAGTTAATGATATCATGAAATCTCAGTAAGGCATTATAATTAATACCCTCCAGGTTTCAGTAAATCATATTTGATATTTTTATGTGAAAACTATTTAATTTTAAAATAAGTATGAAGTTTTAAAATCAGCAAAGGAGATAGTATGTATGAATATGTACTAATTTTATCATTATATGACATACTTGAAAAAAAATATGGTCATTTTTGTTGATTTGTTATGAGGTTAAATAAATGATACTAAACTGAAAGTTCAGTAGGGTACTTTAGTCAGTGAAGTTCATGAGATTTAAATAAAAGATGAATTATTAATAAACATGACAGCACCTTGCTTTATAATGAATAATCTACTAATGAAACAAAAGGTAAGGCTTCTGTGTGTGTGCAACTATTACTTACACTTCAAAATAACTCATATTAGAGAATAGCAGGATAAAATTTAAAGTATTTGTGCTATGCAAATAATAGCAGTTTTATAACCATATAATGCCAGAGCTAAGAAGGAACACAGAGTTAAGTTTAAATGAGTGACATTAAAAAGACCACCCAACAGGTTTAAAATGGAACTAAAACAGAAGTTACTGTGAGAAGAGAAAGGAATTAATATTTAGTTCCTCCTGTGATTGAGATGATGATAAGTCCTTATATAAATTCTCTCCTGTAATGTTTGTCACAACTTGATGAGCTACTCTTTGCCCATTATACTGAAGAGGCAGCTCAGACTCACCCAGGGTCAATTCATGATGAACCAATTCAGTCTAAGATCAAAGTCCTTTCTTTTTCCATAAATTGCTGCTCTGGCTCTCATATTTTTTTTTCCCAACTTCTAGTCCAGTGTGTTCTTTGGCTGTATTGTTCTGTTGATATATTGTTTTGGTTTCGCCATTAGTAACAAAAGTTTAAAGTGCAAAAACATTTGAAACTCTGCTATATCCTACATTTTGTATAACCTATATACGACATCTGGAGAAGGCAATGGCAACTGCACCCCACTCCAGTACTCTTGCCTGGAAAATCCCATGGATGGAGGAGCCTGGTGGGCTGCAGTCCATGATGCCGCTAAGAGTTGGACACGACTGAGCTGCTTCATTTTCACTTTTCACTTTCATGCATTGGAGAAGGAAATGGCAACCCACTCCATTGTTCTTGCCTGGAGAATCGCAGGGACGGGGAAGCCTGGTGGGCTGCCGTCTATGGGGTTGCACAGAGTTGGACACGACTGAAGTGACTTAGCAGCATATATGACATCTCCAGTGCTTCACTTGAAGTCTCAGCCTTGTGTGTGTTGCTTGTATAACTGCAAGAAAATAAGAAAGTAAAATAACTTCATAATAGAATAATAATGGTCACAGTCATCAGGGCAAATTTTGTTCCAACATACATTGAGTTAAGATCAAGAAAGAATCCAGTTGAAATAGCACTGGACTATTAGTTAGGAAGACCAGCAAAGACTGTGCTTCTAGCACAATTATCACTTTGAGTGAGATCTTGTGTAGGTAACCTCCCACTCCCACTCCTTAAACTTATCTGAAGATTTAAAAAGTGGAAAAATAGATTGTGTCCCAGAAGTTTGAGCTGTTTTCCTCAAATTCACTTAGAGAAAGCAGAGAGGGAAAAAAGGGGAGTGCAAACATAGCAAGGCTCCAAGACACCCACCTCCACTGTAACTGCAGCAGCTCCATTTTTATCTCTTTTGCATATTAGATTCCTATTTAGTATTTGGTTTAATATATATATATATTTTTCTAACAAGAATTAAAAAAAACTCTATTGATGATGTTTAAAGTCCCCCAAAGTTCCCAATAGTGTTGGTAGTATCATCATATTTATAAAATCTTTTAAATTTTACAGGAAACAAAGATCTGGTTAAGTAATGAGCATACTTAGATTATATATTTTTTCTTTCTGCCGATCTATTTTCTTGAAAACATACCAAGTTTTGCTGGACTCAACTAGTACAATATTTTTTGTTTGTTTAGCAAGTAATTTTCAAAGTTTCTAGTGCCTGAGTATAGAGAAGAGATGTAAATTATATAAGTTCTTTTTGAAATAATGAGAAAAATGCTCTTCTAATATGATGACTGCAGCCATGAAATTGAAAGATGCTTGCTCCTTGGAAGAAAAGCTATGACTTACCTAGATAGCATATTAAAAAGCAGAGACATTACTTTGCCAACAAAGGTCTGTCTAGTTAAAGCTATGGTTTTTCCAGTAGTCATGTGTGGATGTGAGAGAAAGCTGAACACTGAAGAATCGATGCTTTTGAACTGTGATGTTAGAGAAGACTCTTGAGAGTCCCTTGGACTTCAAGGAGTCCCAACGAGTCCATCCTAAAGGAAATCAGTCCTGAATATTCATTGGAAGGGCTGAGGATGAAGCTGAAACTCCAATACTTTGGCCATCTGATGCGAAGAACCGACTCATTAGAAAAGACCCTGATGTTGGGAAAGATTGAAGGTGGGAGGAGAAGAGAAGGAAAGAGGATTAAGATGGTTGGATGGCATCACCAATGCAATGGACCTGAATTTGAGTTGGCCCTGGGATTTGGCGATGGACAGAGAAACCTGGAGTGCTACAGTCCATGGGATGGCAGAGTTGGACACAACTGGCTGAGTGACTGAACTGAACTGAAGACTAGCCAACTATCGAGCCAAGAAAGCTAATTAAATAAGTCTGAATGTGCAAAAATGTGTTTCTGACTGACCTAACAGAAGAAATCAGTGTTTTCTTTGTATTATATCTATTAGAATAATTAATTTATCATTATTTTAATAAAAATGTAAATGATTAGTCACTATTTCATTTTTATTAGCAGAGTCATACTACCATCTAGTGGTACGTTTGATGGCAATGATTGTTGAAATAAGATGGTTATTTAAACCTACTGGGAAACTTGGTGATAAATGAATTCCCAAAAGCAAAATAAAAAATTCAAAACATTTGTGTGAGAGTAATTGCACACCTTTTTACTTCCCTTGAATTATCAGGTATACTTTTCAATTCCTTTTCAAGTTTTCTCAAATATTTAAATTAATTTTGTACACTGATTATCCTTAAATGGCAGTGTCATTTTAAGTGACCTTGATTAAAATGTTTCTCTATCAGTTAATTCATCATCATTATTTTGAGAAATCTTAGGGAAAATCAGCTAGCCTTTCTAAATATAAAAAATCTTGTCTTTAGTTATTGAGGAGGCTTCCTAGGATCTTTTTTTGCCAAAGATAGGCTTCTAGAAATCATCTAGTTTGTTTTATTGTATTCAGAAAAACAAAATGAAACACAAAGCAGAAACAATATGAGACCAAATCATCACTCCCATAACTTCCATACCTTGTGATCTCTCTCTTAGGACCCTAGTTTACTTCTACATTAGTCAGTCTTAACACTGGACTTATCAAATTTTGTTATTGTCATTTTAAAAGGTAGAATTATATTAGCACATAGTGTATCACACATACACATTGGGGTGCAACAACAATCTTCAAAATATAGCCACAAAATTTAAGCATGGCTATGCCTATGAAACCTTCTATATTTTGTCTCTGGTATCTTATTCACTTATATAATTTCAATGATAATGTTTATAAAGAGTAATCGTAAACTCTTTGCTCCCAAATACATTTTTATGCATCTAATGTTCATTTCCACCCAGACATCAAGCTAGTATTTTATATTCAACATAGCTCCAACTTCAATTGTCAGTGGTTATAAGAACTGGCTCCGATGTCACTCAAGCCTATGTAAAGTTCACAGGTTTCCATGTGTTATTTGTATGAACTAGAGCAAGTTATTTAATCTATCTAGCCTTCAGTTTCTCAACATGTAAAATTACTTTTAAAATGTTTAACCATATAGAGCTATTTTTAGAAATGAAATAATTCAAGGTATGAGTTTAATACACCTCTTGTCACACAGTACATGTTTAGTAAACTGATAGTATTTTTACTAAGATGATCATCATTTATTTTTCCCTAAACTAAGGAATCCTACATTTCTGAGTATTGTTGATGCCACCACACTTTCTCTCCTTTCCCAGATGTAAAACTTTGACGTTTCCTACCCTTCAATAATTGGGTTCTAACTTCTAAACATTTACCTTTTAAAATGTCTCTTGCACCTACTGCAACTCCAATGCCTCCACCTCTGTTTAGGTTTTAATGTCTCTTTCAGAAACTCATGTAATACTATTATCATTCCTCAACTCATCCAGCTCACTGCTCTATTAATTGCACTAAAGGAGCTACAAAGGAGTGTCACATCATCACTCTTAAAAATCTTCAATGTCTTTTCATTTTATTTAATAAGCAGTAAATTGAATTGAGCAAAAACCTTTACTTTACCTAGATTTCAAATCATCGTTTAACTAGATTTCGTGCTAATCTTATCTTTTCATGACTTTATATGTTTATTCTAAGCTTAAGCCAAATTGAGCTATTAACTATTCCCATAAAACTCCACTTCAGTGTTTTGATCATCTTTTGGGGCTTCCCTGGCAGCTTAAATGGTAAAGAATCTGCCTGTGATGCAGGAGACTTGGGTTCAATCCCTGGGTTGGGAAGATCCCCTGGAGAAGGAAATGATTACTAACTCCAGTTGCCTGGATAATCCCATGGACAGAGTAGCCTGGAGGGTTATAGTCCATGGCTTCACAAAGAGTCAGACACAACTGAGCAACTAACACTTTCTCTTTCACTAGAAAGATTTTTGAATATATCTCTGCCTGTCAGTATTCTAAATATCTTTTAAGATACTTTCATTCATTCAATAATAAAGTGCCCATCTTATGCAAAGTACAATTATGGGAATAGTTAAGTTAAAAGAGCATAAAAGTTTATGTCAGAAAGCCAGAATTTAAATGTTTTAACTCTGCTTCTATCTATCCATGGGACATTGAAGTAGTCATCTCCCCTGCTTTAGTCTCAGTTTCTTAATCTCTAAAGTGTGTTAGTTGCTCAGTCATGTCTGACTCTTTCAATCTGTAATCTCTAAAAGATTGAGTTAATAATAGCTACTCACTGGATTGTTGTAAATAATTAATTAAATATAGTATGCAAAAAAGTATATCCAAAATATCTAGCATAGTGTGTCTGCCACATAAACACACCTTGAATAAAACGTTATCTCTTCTTTGAAGACTTCATCATCTACAAAGATGTGTTTTCCTTTACTACATAACACTTTGTAGAAGTATGACACAACAGCTAAGTGTGAGATTCTTGGAGCTAGATAGATGTAGGTTCAAATGTCAGTGTAATGCTCACTAGTATATGAGCCTGAGAAAGCCACTTAATCTTATGATCCTCAGCTTCCTTCCCTTCAAACTTGAGGTAAAAATAGCCATTACTCACAGGTAAGTATTGAATATTATGCATGCAAAATGCTTTGACAATATCTTATGCTGTTGGTATCAGAAACATTTTAATATTTGTCTAATTGCCAGATTTCTAAAGAAAATGCTAAATTCTACTAATTTTATATCATCCATAGGGCAGTGCACCTAGATATGTCTCAATAAATGTTTCTGAATGGACTTTGAAAAGCAAGCATTCATTCTTCAGGTATCATTGTGCATGTGAAGGAGTGAAAAGCACTAATGTAAACTAGAATTACTTTATTAATTTAACTGCCTCAATTCATTTAAAACTGAGATCATTTGTTAAATTTCTCTTACAATGTGTGTTTTGTTAAAACAGTGTAAAATATTTTGCATTGCCTTTTCATTTTGGACCTAAAATGTCTAAGTGTTCAATATTTTCAGACCACATAAAAAGCACAAAACATAAAGATGGAACACAAAGAAACATGAAGGATCAAAGATACTAAGTGGGAAGTGGGCAAACTATTGCTAGTAATATTAAAAACATATAGGCTTTGAATAGACAGCAATTCTTCTGGCATAAAAATTAACATTTTAAAACATTTTATTATCTTAAAATGACTCTGCTAAGTGAATTGTCCAATACAACAGCAAATTTGTGACAGAGTGAAGTGTAGAATATATATTTATTCCACAGACTACAGGCTGTCTTGATGTTCTGGATATGTTTATCAACATTGCAATTAAGATATCATGCGGTTCTCAAGAAGATCTGGAGTTTCCCTTTCTTGAGAGGTTGTCTTGGTTGGAGGTGGACAGCCCAAATCTTGAACTCCAGTTTCTATGCTTATTGTGTGTGTGACCTTTCATAAATGGCTAAAAATAAAAAATAAAATAAAAAATCTAGAGTTTCTATGCAAGTACAGAAATGTAGATCAAATGTCAGAATCAGTTTGTATTTCTGAAAACTCTTGTGGAAATGATAGGGCAAGCTTTCACTTGCCTCTTTATGTGAATGAAATATCATTCTGGCAATTGTTTTAACTTCAATAGATACAGTTCACAAATGAAGAATAAGAGATTCATTGGACCTCTTAGGTAACATTAAAATCTATAACAATCTGTATTTTTTTAATTAAAAAAATTTTATTGAAGGATAATTGCTTTACAGAATTTTTCTGTTTTCTGTGAAACCTCAACATGAATCAGCCATAGGTATACATATATCCCCTCCCTTTTAAAACTCCATCCCATCTTCCTCCCCATGCCACCCCTCTAGTTTGATACAGAGCCACTGTTGGAGTTTCCTGACACATACAGCAAATCTCTACTGGCTATCTATTTTACATCTGGTAATGTAAGTTTTCATGTTACTCTTTTCATATATCTCACACTCTCCTCCCCTCTCCCCATGTCCATAAGTCTATTCTCTATGTCTGTTTCTCCATTTTTTCCCTGTTGGTATCATTTTTCTAGATTTCATATATATGTGTTAGAATATGGTATCTATCTTTCACTTTCTGACTCACTTCACTCCATATAATAGGTTTCAGGTTCATCTATCTCATTAGAATTGACTCAAATTCCTTTTTAAGGCTGAGTAATATTCCATTATGTATATATACCACAACTTCTTTATCCATTCATCTTCAATGAAAATCTAGGTTGCGTCCATGTTCTAGCTATTGTAAATAGTGCTGCAATGAACAATGGGATACAAGTGTCTCTTTCAGTTTTGGTTTCCTCAGGGTATATGCCTGGGAGTGAGATGGTTGGGCCACATGGTGGTTTTATTTACAGTTTTTTTTTTTTTTTTTTTTAGCAATCTCCATACCATCTTCTACAGTGGCTGTATCTATTTACATTCCCACCAACTGTGCAAGAGTGTTCCCTTTTCTCCATACCCTCTTCAGCATTTACTGTTTGAAGACTTCTTGATGTCACATGTATGGATGTGAGAGTTGGACTATAAACAAAGTTGAGCACCAAAGAATTGATGCTTTTAAATTGTGGTGTTGTAGAAGACTCTTGAGAGACCTTTGGACTGCAAGGAGATCCAACTAGTCCATCCTAGAGGAGATCAGTCCTGGGTGTTCATTGGAAGGACTGATGTTGAAGCTGAAACTCCAATACTTTGACCAACTTTTGCAAAGAACTGACTCATTTGAAAAGACCCTGATTCTGGGAAAGACTGAGGGCAGGAGGAGAAAGGGACGACAGAAGATGAAATGGTTGGATGGTATCACTGACTTAATGGACATGAGTTTGGGTAAGCTCCAGGAGTTGGTGATTGACAGGGAAGCCTGGCGTGCTGCAGTTTCATGGGGTCACAAAGAGTCAGACATGACTGAGTAACTGAACTGAACTGAACTGATTGTCTGTTGTGAGGTGATATCTCATTGTAGTTTTGATTTGCATTTCTCTAATAATGAAAGCATCTAATAATGAGCATCTTTTCAAGTATTTGTTAGCCATCTGTATGTCTTCTTTGAAGAAATGTCTGTTTAGGTCTTCTTCCCACTTTTTGGTTGGGTTGGTTGTTTTTCTGGAATTGAGATGTATGAGCTGCTTGAATTCGTTTGTCAGTTGTTTTATTTGCTATTATTATCTCCCATTCTGAGATTTGTCTTTTCACCTTGCTTATACTTTCCTTTGCTGTGCAAAAGTTTTTACATTTAATCAGGTCCCACTTGTTTACCTTTGTTTTTATTTCCATTACTCTAGGAGGTGGGTCATAGACGATCTTGCTTTGATTTATGTCATAGAGTGTACTGCCTATGTTTTCCTCTAAGAGTTTTATAGTTTCTGGTCTTACATTTAACTCTTTAATGCATTTTGAGTTTATCTTTGTGTATGGTGTTAGGAAGTATTTTAATAGCATGTAGCTGTCCAGTTTTCACAATACCAATTACTGAAGAGGCTGTCTTTGCCCCATTGTATATTCTTGCCTCCTTTGTAAAAAATAAGGTACCCATGCATGCATGGGTTTATTTATGAGCTTTCTATATTGTTCCATTGGTCTATATTTATGTTTTTGTGCAAGTACCATACTGTCATGATGACTGTAGCTTTGTAGTGTAACCTGAAGTCAGGAAGCTTGATTCCTCCAGCTCCATTCTTCTCTCTCAAGACTGCTTTGGCTATTCGGGGTCTTTTGTGTTTCCATATGAATTGTGTTTTTTTGTTGTTGTTGTTGTTGTTCTACTTCTGTGAAAAATGCCATTTGATAGGCATCACATTGAATCTGTAGATTGCATTTGGTAATATATTCATTTTCAAAATATTGATTCTTTCTACCCAGGAACATGAAATGTCTCTCCACCTGTTTATGTCACCTTTGATATCTTCCATTGTCAGCTTATAATTTTCTATGCACAGTTCTTTCACCTCCTTAAGTAAGTTTATTCCTAGATATTTATTCTTTTTTTAGCAGTGGTGAATGGGATTGATTCCTTAATTGCTCTGATTTTTCATTGTTAGTGTACAGAAATGCAAATGACTTCTCTGTATTGATTTTGTATCCTGCCATTTTGCGGAATTCACTGATTAGCTCTAGTAATTTTCTGATACTGTCTTTAGGGTTTTCTATCTACTGTATCATGTCATCTGCAAACAGTGAGAGCTTTACTTCTTTTCTGATCTGGTTTCATTTTATTTCTTTTTCTTCTCTGATTGCTGTAGCTAGGATTTCCAGAACTATACTGAATAATACTGGTAAAAGTGGACATCCTTCTGTTGTTCTTTATCTTAGGGGGAATGCTTTCAGTTTTTCACCATTGAAAATATTGTTTGCTGTAGGCTTATCATATATGGCCTTTACTGTTTTGAGGTAGGTTCCTTTTTTGCCCAATTTTTGAAGAGTTTTAATCATATATAGGTGCTTAATTTTGTCAAAGGTTTTTTCTGCATCTATTGAGATGATAATGTGTTTTTTATCATTCAATTTGTTAATATGCTGTTTCACATTGATTTATTTCCATATACTGAAGAATCCTTGCATTCTTGGAATAAACCCAACTTGATCATGATGTATGAGCTTTTTGATGTGTAGTTAAATTCTGTTGGCTAAAATTTTGCTGAGGATTTGTACATCTATGTTCATCAGTGATATTTACCTGTAGTTTCCTTTTATTGTGTTGTCTTTGTCTAGTGTTGGTATCAGGGTGATGCTGGCTTTGTAGAAAGAGTTTGGAAGTGTTCTTTCCTCTGCAATTTTTTGAAAGAGTTTTAGAAGGATAGGCGTTAGCTCTTCTCTAAATATTTGATAGAATTCTCCTATGGAGCCATCTGGTCTTGGGTTTTTGTTTTTTGTGAGATTTTTGATCACATCTTCAATTTCAGTGCTTATGATTTTTGTTGTTGGTAATCTCTATTTCTTCTTGGTTCAGTCTTGGAAGATTGAACTTTTCTAAGAATCTGTCCATTTCTTCCAGGTCATCTATGTTATTGCCATATAGTTATTCATAATAGCCTCTTGTAATCCTTTGTATTTCTGCATTGTCTGTTGCAACCTCTCCTTTTTCATTTATAGTATTGTTCATTTGATACTTCTCATTTTTTCTTGAGGAATCTGGCTAAGCATTTGTCAATATTCTTTATCTTTTCAAATAACCAGCTTTTAGTTCTATTAATTTTTACTATTGCTCCTTTCATTTCTTTTCCAGTTATTTCTTCTCAGATATTTATGATTTCTTTCCTTCTACTAACATTGGGGTTTTTTTCTTCTTTTTTTCCCCAGCTGCTTTAGGTGTAAAGTTAGATCATCTATTCGATATTTTTCTGATTTCTTGAGGTAGGATTGTATTGCTATAAACTTCCCTCTTTGAAGTGCTTTTCTGCATCCAAAAGGTTTGCAGTTGTTGTGTTTTTCTTGTCATTTGTTTCTAGAAATTTTTATTTCCTTTTTGATTTCTTCAGTAACCTGTTGCTTATTTAGAAACATGTTATTTAATCTCCATGTGTATGTGTTTCTTACAATTTATTTTTCCTTGTAATTGATATCTAGTGGTTGGAGAAGATGCTTGATATTTCAGTTTTCTTAAATTTACTGAGGTTTGATTTGTGACACCAGATGTGGTCTATCCTGGAGAATGTTCCATGTGTACTTGAGAAGGTGTCTTCTTCTTCATTTGGATGGAATGTCCTGAAGATATCAATGAGATACATCTCATCTAATGTATCATTTAAGACTTGTGTTTCCTTATTAGTTTTCTGTTTCAATGGTCTGTCCATTGGTGTGAGTGTGGTCTACTACTATTATTGTTACTATCAATTTTTCCTTTTATGTCTATTAGTGTTTCGCTTATGTATTGCAGTGCTCCTATGTTGGGTGCATAGATATTTACAATTTTTATGCCTTCCTCTTGGATTGCTCCCTTGATCATTATGTAGTATCCTTCCTTATCTCTTGTAATATTCTTTATTTTAAGGGCTATTTTGTCTGATGAGGATTGATACTCCAGCTTTTTGTTGCTTCTCATTTGCATGGAATAGATCTTTCCATCCTCTCACTTTCAGTCTATATGTATCTTGAGGTCTGAAGTGAGTTTCTTGTAGACAGCATACATATGGGTCATGTTTTTGTATCCATTCAGCCATTCTTTTTCTTTTGGTTGGTGCATTGTTACATTTACATTTGAAGTAATTATTGATATAAATGTTCCTATTGCCATTTTCTAATTGGGGGTTGATTTGGTAGATTATTTTTCTTCTTTTGTATTTCTGGACTATAGAAGTCTGTTAAACTTTCGTTGTAAATCTAGTTTGATGGTGCTGAATTCTCTTAATTTTTGCTTGTCTGGAAAGCTTTTGATTTCTCTATCAATTTTGAATAAGATCCTTGATGGGTACAATAGTCTTGGTTGTAGGTTTTTCCCTTTCAGTATTTTAAATATATCCTGCCATTCCCTTCTGGTCTTCACAGTTTCTGCTGAAAGATCAGCTGTTAAACATATGGGGTTTCCCTTGTATGTTGCTTGTTGCTTCTCCCTTGCTGCTTTTAATAGTCTTTCTTTGTGTTTAATCTCTGTTAGTTTGCGTCTTGGTGTGTTTCTCCTTGAGTGTAACCTGTCTGGGACTCTTTGTGCCTCTTGGACTTGATTGACTATTTCCTTTTCCATGTTGGGGAAATTTTCCACTATAATCCCTTCAAAAATTTTCTCATACCCCTTCTTTTTCTCTTCTTCTTCTGGGACCCCTATAATTGGAATGTTGGTACATTTGATATGGTCCCAGATATCTCTGAGATTGTCCTCAGCTGTCTTTATTCTTTTTCCTTATTCTGCTCTTTAGAAGTTATTTCCAACATTTTATCTTCCAGCTCATGGATTCGTTCTTCTGCTTCAGATATTCTGCTATTGATTCCTTCTAGAGTATTTTTAATTTCAGTAATTGGGTTGTCTGTCTCTGTATGCTTATTATTTAATTTTTCTAGATCTGTGTTAATTGATTATTGAATTTTCTCCATTTTGTTTTTAATGTTTTTGATCATCTTTATTATCATTATTCTGAATTCTTTTTAGGTAATTTTCCTATTTCCTCTTCATTTATTTGTACTTTTGTGTTTCTAGATTGTTCCTTCATTTGTGCAGTATTTCTCTGCCTTTTTTTTAAAAAAAGTTATTACATTTGAGGTCTCCTTCTCCAAGACTTCAAGGAAAGTTGAATTCTTTCCTTGAAGAAGATTGAATTCTTTCTTCCTTTTGGCTTCTGCCCTCCTAAGGTTGGTCCAGTAGTTTATGTGAGCTTTGTATGGTGTGAAATTTGTTCTTAGTTTTTGTTTGTTTATTTCTCCTCTAACGGGCAAGGCTGTGTGAGGTGGTACTCCTCTTTTATGATGATTGGGTTTGTATTTTTGTTTTGCTTATTGTTTAGATGAGGCATCCTTCACTGGGTGCTACTAGTGGTTCGGTGATGCCTGGTCTTGTATTCAAGTGGTTTCCTTTGTGTCAGTTCTCACTATTTTATACTCCCTAGGGTTAGTTCTCTGGCAGTCTAGGATCTTGGATACAGTGTTCCCACCCAAAAGTCTCAGGGTGCTCTGGCCAGGAACAAAGATTCCACAAGTTATTTGTTATGGCATTAAGGGAGAGAAAAACAAATATCAAAAAATTATTAATGAAAGATGAACCCCAAACAAATGGCATTTGCAAAATCAGACAAATAATAATTAAAATAATGGAATATACACATATACGTATATACACATGAGCAAAGTGAAAACAGTCCAACAAAAATAGAGTAGATTGATCTGGCAAACAAAGGAAATCAAAATTATACTTACCAGTTAAGAACAAATCTAACTTAAGCATAAACTGGAAAACAGAACTAAAGCAAGGTGCCAAGTGAGGAATAATGCAATGAAGACAAAACTAACAAATATGTTGACAGGAAAGGAAAGGAAGAAATGAAGAAATAATAGATATATAAATTTAAATAGAGGTAGATGAAGACGATTTATACATTAAAGATTAATTTCAAGGGGGAAAGAACAGTAGGAAAGGTAAACGAAGGAATACATTTAGAAAACAATCAGTTTTTAAAACATTAAAAATATACAAAACAGAAAACAGAAAAAAAGGGAAGAATAAAGTAAAAAGGGAAAAAAGAAAAAGTCCACACAACTGCAAAAGACCAATGTAGAGGCAGACGTTTATAACAATATACAGTGTGACTGAATATACACACTCCTATATATACATCTATAGGAAAAATCAAAACATTCCATCAAATTTAAGTATAATATTTCCATCCAGCGAACAAAGCAAACTAAAAATTATGTCTACAAGAACAAAACTAAGCAAAGCACAAAATGTAAAAAAAAAGAAGAAGAAGAGAAAGAAAAGAAAAAAAAGAATAGGTACACAAATATAGAGGTAGATAAAGAATATTAATATATGTTAAAGATTAACTGCAAGGGGGAAAGAACATTATTAAAAGCCAGCAGAGGAATAAATGGAGAGAAAAAACATTAGGTTTAAAAAATTAAAATAAAAAACTAGAAAAGATAAAAACAAAAAAAGAGGAAAATTCTACATTTCTGCAAAAGCCTAATATAGAGGCAGAGGTTTATGACAACAATAAAATATGTGTCTGAGAAAAAAGAAGAAAAAAAACAAGCTCAAAATCTTAATTGGATTTCTTAGTGACAATAAAATAGACAACTACAACAGAAGGGGAAAGAAAGGTGGGGGGAGGAAAATATCCAAAAGAATCAACAGTGCAAGTCAGAAAACAAGAATAATAAATGTTTTCCTTGAGTCACTGCTGTCAGAATCCTTTCCTGTGCTGGGAATCACAGTCCACCTCACCTCCCTAGGATGCCCTCCAGCACTGTGCTGATTTCTGGATCAGTTCTGAGGGCTGCTCAGATTCTAATCTGTTCCTACTCTTGTGTGTTCTTGCCTCCAATGTCCATAGCTATCAGAGCTAGTGCATTTTCTTTTGTGGGAGTTCTCAATGGCCTTTTATATATTCCATAGACACAGAGTCTTCCTAGTTGATCCTGTGGATTTAATCTGTTTCTTGTACAGCTGGTGGGAAGATTTTGGGTCTTCTTCCTTAGCCACACTGCCCCTGACTTTCAATTGTGTTTTCATTTCTACTTCTGCATCTGGGTCGTCCACTGGGGTTTAGCTCCTGAGACTGCCCTGGAGGGCTTGGGTTTGCAAGTGGTGCATCTGCTTGGGTCACAGGGGTTCTGGCAGCACCAAGTACTCAGGCATGTTGTCCTCTAGGGTAGGTAATAGGAAATATAGTGCTATAGAATGGTATAGCAACCAATATTGGCTAATATGCTTCAGTATTCCTGCATGGAGAACCCCCTTCTCTGACAAAGAAGCCTGGCAGATCACAGTCTACAGGGTTGCAAAGAGTTGGACAGGACCACAGCGACCCTGCCCGCATAAACACAAGCCTTTTTTTCTTTATTTGTTCACCTGTGTAAGCTCTGCTCCAATGAGAATTGAGTGTGAAGGTGGTGCAGGTGCTTGGCTTGCAGGGACCCTGGTGGCACCAAATGTGCAGGGACACAGACTGCCTCTGTGGCAGGAGTTATGGCCCTACCAGAGATTTTTTTAAGCCTCTTGTAGCTAGTGATCAGAAGACCTCTTTGGCCAGTCTTTCTTTGTAGCTCTGCCCATTCAGGCACTTAGAGGGATCCCTTGCCTGGAGTCCTTATCTGTTGTTCTGAGCATCAGGCACTTAAAGGGGCACCCTAGGTGTGGTCCTACTCTGAAGTTCAGTGCTTCAGGTTTTTGATGGGCTAGTCTCTCTCTTGCTCAGCTGCTGATGCTGGTGTGTGGAGAGAGAGGCTATGGTGATGGCTCCACCTCCTATGCATGACTCAGTATTATTGCCTTGCTTCCATGGCTGCCTGGCTTTTCTCCATGGGCATTTCCCACAATGATCTCCTCCATCATATCCCCTCAATCTTTCTCTATGCAGTCAACAGAAGCCCTCACCTTGGGATTGCTCCACAATCCCCAAACTCAAGCTCCCAGCTGCTGCCTCTTCCAGGAGACCCACATTCCTGCCCAGCATGTGTATGGCTGTGGCAAGGACTGTCTGACTCTCACTTCATTTAGACTGCCACAGATCAGCTTTTTCACTCTCAGACTTAAATGTTTTTCTTCTGACTTGGATAGTTGCCCTGATGTGGGAATCAGACCACTACTTTAGTTCCCCCACAAACCAAGGGCAGGCCCAGTCCTACTAACACTCCTGTTTTCCCCCTAGATCCTTTGTCTTACCAAGTTTTTCGTGGTTCTATAAATTCTTTTCCACTGATCAGATACTCCTGTCCGCTCTTATCTGGTCTTCTGCATGCACTTCTGTGTCTGAAAGTATATTCCTGATGTATCCATGGAGAGAGATGTACTCCATGTCCATCTACTTCTCTGCCATCCTGTTCTATGTTCTGATTTCATTTTAAATGAGTTTTTTGTTTTATAATTCTTATTGATCAAATACGTTCTCATAATAGCAAGTTGTAGCTTGATTTTACTTTACATATTTTAGTATTTGGAGTGTTTAAATACAATTAAGAGCACTCATTAAAGAATCACTATAGTACAGCCACTATGGAAAACAGTATGGAGATTCCTTAGAAAACTGGAAATAAACTGCCATATGACCCAGCAATCCCACTGCTGGGCATAAACACCGAGGAAACCAGAACTGAAAGAGACATGTACCCCAATGTTCATCACCGCACTGTTTATAATAGACAGGACATGGAAGCAACCTAGATGTCCATCAGCAGATGAATGGATAAGAAAGCAGTAGTACATATACACAATGGAATATTACCTAGCCATTAAAAAGAATACATTTGAATCAGTTCTGATGAGGTGGATGAAAATGAAACCTATTATCCAGAGTGAAGTAAGCCAGATAGAAAAACACCAATACAGTATACTAATGCATATATATGGAATTTAGAAAGATGGTAACAATAACCTTGTATGTGAGACAGCAAAAGGGAGCGTATGTATAGAGCAGACCTTCAGACTCTATGGGAGAATGCAAAGGCAGGATGATATGGAAGAATGGTATTTAATCATGTATATTATCATATGTGAAATAAATCGCCAGTCTAGGTTTGATGCATGAGACAGGGTGCTCAGGGCTGGTGCACTGGGATGACCCAGAGGGATAAGATGAGGAGGGAGGTGGGAGGGGGTTTCTGGAAGGGGAACACATGTATACCCATGGCGGATTCCTGTCAATGTATGGCAAAACCAATACAATATTGTAAAGTAAAAAAAATAAAGAAAGAAAGAATCAATATAGTGAAGTTTATTCTGGTTGTTTTAATAATACACAGGTCTATTCTTGTTATTCTGGTATTGCAGACATCTGTTACTAACTGCATTTCCAAAGGCTTCCTCTATGATTTTCTCATTTCTTTCTCCTTGAACCCTCTGTAAATAGTGAAGTGGCAACAATAGACTATGGAAACAATTGAGGAACTCTGGCCAAGGTTACTCTCTGCTGTGTTCCAAAGGCCCTCAGCCCAATGTGCCCTAGTAACTGCCATGCAAGTGGGTGAGGTTCTCCTTTTCTCTTCCTCCCTTAAGTTGGAGACCAGACCAGTGAATTTCAGGACGTAGTCCTCAATTGGTCTTCCCTATTTTTACAGTTGCTTTTACATCTTCCTTGTGGGAGCCTTAATGTTTGCCCTGGGCCTTCCATAGTGGCCTTCTCCCTTAAGCTAGAGGATGAGGGATGATGTTTTCCAACGTGGGTGGATAGATGTGTCAGTACTTGTTGGAGAGGCCAACCAATTCTTTAGGGAAAGGAGAAAAAAACAAAACTGTCAATGGTTTACAAATAGAGTCTTTACATGGGCTTCCCTATTGGCTCAGATGATAAAGAACTTGTTTGCAATGTGGGAGACATGATTTTTATCCCTGGATCAGGAAGTTCCCTTGGAGAAGGGCATGGCAATCCACTCCAATATTCTTAGCTGGAGAATTCTATGGACAGAGGAGCCTGGTGGGCTACAGTCCATGGGGTCTCACTCAGTTGGACACGACTGAGAGCCAAATAGAACATAGTGAAGAAGGGAAAGAAAAGCTGTAAGGAGATGAAGAAACAGGAAGAGAAGGAGGAGTGTTTCTTCCACATGAGTTTTAATTTGGTATTGGGCTGTTCAGTTAGTCAAATGTCCAGGCTGTCATTCCTGTACTGTTGATCTGTTGATGTTTTTAAGTTTCACCAATAGGAGTCATAAGTTACAATTGATACAGAACTTCCAGCATCTTTTGGAATTCTTCATTTACATGACCATTCAGTATGTATTGTTAAAATAATGATTTAGTTCAGTTCAGTCACTCAGTCGTGTCCGACCATTTGCGACTCCATGGACTGCAGTATACCAGGCTTCCCGGTCCATCACCAACTCTCAGTTCAGCACACTAGCTTAGTTGTGTCCAACTCTTTGCAAACCCATGGACCATTGCATCAGGGTCTTTTAAAATGAGTCAGTTCTTCGCATCAGGAGGCCAAAGTATTGACCTTTCAGCTTCAAAATCAGTCCTTAGAAGGAACACTTAGGACTGATCTCTACGATGGACTGGTTGGATCTCCTTGTAGTCCAAGAAACTCTCAAGAGTCATCTCCAACAACACAGCTGAAAAATATCAGTTTTTCAGTGATCAGCTTTTTTATAGTCCAACTCTCACATCCATACATGAGTACTGGAAAAACCATAGCCTTGACTAGATGAACCTTTGTTGGCAAAGTAATGCTTTTTAGTATGCTGTCTAGTTTGGTCATAGATTTTCTTCCAAGGAGTAAGCGTCTTTTTACTTCATGGCTGCAGTCACCATCTGCAGTGATTTTGGACCCCAGAAAAATAAAGTCAGCCACTGTTTCCACTGATCCCCCATCTATTTGCCATGAAGTGATGGAAACAGATGCCATGATTTTAGTTTTCTGAATGTTGAACTTTATGCCAACTTTTTCACTCTCCTCTTTCACTTTCATCAAGAGGCTTTTTAGTTCTTCTTCACTTTCTGTCACAATGGTGGTGTCATCTGCATATCTGAGGTTATTGATATTTCTCCCATCAATCTTGATTACAGATTGTCCTTCATCCAGTCTGGTATTTTCATGCACATAAGTTGAATAATCAGGGTGACAATATACAGCATTGATATAGCCATTTTCCAATTTGGAACCAGTCTGTTGTTCCATGTCCAGTTCTAACTGTTGATTCTTGGCCTGCATACAGATTTCTCAGGAGGCAAGTAAGGTAGTCTGGTATTTCCATCTCTTGAAGAACTGTCCAGTTTGTTTTGATCCACACAGTCTAAGGCTTTGGCATAGTCAATGAAGAATTTGATGTTTTTCTGGAACGCTCTTGCTTTTTTGATGATCCAGTGAATGTTTATAATTTGATCTATGGTTCCTCTAGCTTTTCTGAATCCAGCTTGAACATCTGGAAGTTCACAGTTTAGCTACTGTTGTAGCCTGGCTTGGAGAATTTTGAGCATTGCTTTGATAGCGTATGAGATGAGGTCAAGTGTGTGATAGTTTGAACATTTGGCATTGCCTTTCTTTGAGATTGAAAGGAAAACTACCTTATCCAGTCCTGTGGCGAATGCCGAGTTTTCCAAATTTGCTGGCATATTGAGTGCAGCCCTTTCACAGCATCATCTTTTAGAATTTGAAATCACTCAACTGGAATTCCATCACATCCTAGTGGAGTTTTGTTCGCAGTGATGCACTGTAAGGTCCACTTGACTTCACATTCCAGGATGTCTGGCTCTAGGTAAGTGATCGCACCATTGTAGTTATCTGGGTTGTGAAGATCTTTTTTGTATAGTTTTTCTGTGTATCCTTGCCACCTCTTCTTAATATCTTTTGCTTCTGTTAGGACCATACAAATTCTGTCATTTGTTTGTGTGCTCAACTTTGCATGAAATATTCCTTTAGTATCTCTAATTTTCTTGAAGAGATCTCTAGTCTTTCCCATTTTTATTGTTTTCCTCTATTTATTTGCATTGCTCACTGAGGAAAGCTTTCTTATCTCTCCTTGCTATACTTTTTATTTCTGCATTCAAATGGGTATAGCTTTCCTTTTCTACTCTTTTTTTAGCTTCTCTTCTTTTCTCAGCTCTTTATAAGTCCTCCTCAGACAGCCATTTTGCTTTTCTGCATTTCTTTTTCTTGGAGATGATCTTGATCACTGCCTCTTGGACAATGTCATGAATCTCTGTCCATAGTTCTTCTGGAATTCTATCAGATCTAATCCTGTGAATCTCTTTGTCATATTGTATAATTGTAAGTGATTTGATTTAGATCATACCTGAATGGTCTTGTGATTTTCCCTACTTTCTTCAATTTAAGTCTGATTTTGGCAATAAGGAATTCATGATGTGAGCACAGTCAGCTCCCCATCTTGATTTGCTGATTGTATAGGGATTCTAAATCTTTGGCTGCAAAGAATATAATCTTTTTGGTATCAATATTGACTATATGGTAGTGTCCATGTGTAGGGTCTTCTCTTGTGTTGTTGGAAGAGGGTGCTTACTATGACCAGTGTGTTCTCTTGACAAAACTCTGTTAGTCTTTGCCCTGTTTCATTTTGTACTCCAAGGCCAAATTTGCATGTTACTCCAGGTATCTCTTGACTTCCTAATTTTGCATTCCAGTCCCCTATCATGAAAAAGACATATTTTGGGGGTGTTAGTTCTAGAAGGTCTTGTAGGTCTTCATAGAACCATTCAACTTCAGATTATTCAGCATTACTGGTTGGGGCCTAGACTTGGATTACTGTGAAATTGAATGATTTGGCTTAAAAGCCAACAGATATCATTCTGTCATTCTTGAGACTACACCCAAGTATTGCATTTTGAACTGTTTTGTTGACTATGAGGGCTTCTCCATTTCTTCTAAGGTATTCTTACCCACAGTAATAGATATTAATGGTCATCTGAGTTCAATTTGCCCATTCCATATACAAGATGGTGGAGTAGAAGGATCTGCACTCATCTTCTCTTGTGAAAACTCCAAAACAACTTCAAAATTACAACTCACTACTGAATAACCATCAATAGGAGAATGTTGAATCTCACCAAAAAGATACTCCACATCCAAGGGCAAAGGGGAAGTCCCAACAAGATGGTAGGAGGGGAACAATCATGTTTAGAATCAAACCCCATACCTGCCAGAGTAGATCAGAGGGTTCAAACAAAACCTTTTGTGCACCAGGAGACCCTACAGAGACTAAGCCAGGCCTGCTTTTGAGTGTTTGAGTGTCTCCTTCAGAGGTACGGGTCATCAGTGGGCTGCCACAGGGACAGGGGCTCTGAGTACAGCAGACCTGGGTATGGCACAAGCCCTCTTGGGGGAGATCATCATTAACCCCACATAGAGCCACGACAATTTACCAAGGCCTGGGGAAACAGACTCTTGGAGGGCACAAACAAAACCTTTTGTACACTGGGACCCAGGAACAAGGAGCAGTGACCCAACAAGAGACTCTCCCAGACTTGCCTGTCAGTGTCCAGGAGTCTCCAGCAGAGGTGTGGGTCAGCAGTGGCCTGCTGCAGGGTTGGGGGCACTTAGTACAGGACCTTTTGAAGGAGGTCACCATTATCTTCATTACCCCCACTATAGTTTGGTCTCAGGTCACACAACAAGGAGAGAACATAGCCCCGCCCATCAACAGAAAATGGATTAATATTTACTGAGCATGGCCATGCCCATCAGAATAAGACTCAGTTTGTCCCATAGTCAGTCTCTCCCATCAGAAACCTTCCATAAGCCACTTATCTTTATCCATCAGAGGGCAGACAGCGTGAAAACCACAATCACAGGAAACTAATCAAACCCATCCCATGGACCACAGCCTTGCCTAAATCAATGAAACTATGAGCCATGCTGTGTAGGGACACCCAAGGCAGTATGGGTCATGGTGGCGAGTTCTGACAAAATGTGATCCACTAGAGAAGGAACTGGCAAATCACTTCAGTATTCTTGCCTTGAGAACCCCATGAACAGTATGAAAAGGCAAAATTAATGATTATTTAAATAAAATATTATCATAGAAAAAACAACAATGATATAACACACTGCAAAACTAAATGTATTTAGGAGCCCTAGGATAATAGCATTATTCATGTAAAAGACTGCCTTTTCCAACTCTCCCTCTATTTTACAACTATAATTTTGAATCCTATTCTGAATTTAAAATGTAACTTTTTATATGTGAAAAAGTCCTTCTTGTAAGGAATTCTACTTCTCATGTTTTTAAGAAAACCTGAAGTCTGGGCACAATATAACCATTGACATGGTACTGACTACTCACACAGAAGTGGAAGATTGAATAGCATCTGCCAATCACATGGGAGTCAAAAAGGCCACCAAAGGCTACAGTCATCAGGCTCGAGAGGAAATTTCCCATGAAGCATTCCCCAAGCTCCAGACTGCAACAAGTGAGAGGGTCTTCAATGGGTATAACCACACTGACATTATAGTTGGTGTAAATGCAGATCCTATCAGAAATAAAGTTCTCAACCCAAACTACCAGCAAAAACAAAGGAGTCCTGGTCTTTAATCTCTTTCATATAAGGCAATTTGGCAATGATTTCAAGACACCAGAAAAATTTACTCAGTAAACCAAACTGAGGGAGTTTCGGTTCTTCAAGATATGTACTGCTGAGCCTCTTCAAATGGCTCATGTCTACTGTAAACTCTCTGACTTTCCTTCCAGTTAGTGGTAAACTTGCTGACATACTTCACCCACTAACTACACACTGGTCAATATAGCATAAGTTAGAACATAGAGAGGGAACTGGGCCCTAGATTTACTGGAGTCACAGAATCCTTGAATCTGTAGAAATAATCTAGCTTTTAGCTCACTACCATCACCACCTCAGAACATTGGTTTGAAGATAAATTCTGGTGTAATGTTAAAATATTTCAACACATTTAAGCCAACAAGTATTTATTAAACATATACAAGGGAATAAGCACTGTTTTAACAAGGACTGACAAAAATTGAGCTAATTGCAGGCTTTATGATCTCAAACAGACATAAATATACATGTCACTATAATATAAAATAATGGATGTTAACATAAGGTAATCACAATGTACTCTGGAAGCATATGGCAAATGAAACAAATGAGGCCAAGAGTCACACGTAAGACTTTGTGAGGCAGAAGCATCTAACCTCAGATTTGAAGAATAGAAAAGAGAAGATGATAAGTCAACTTTTAAATGGTAATGCTCTTACCCTGTACACATAATTGTCTACATATAATTTAGAATAATATCTGAGAACCAAATTTGTGCTTATCAAAAATAACTTTTATTGTTTTTATTACTACAAAATAGTACATGCTTAAAGTGAAAAATGTAGCAAATACATATAACGATAAGAATAGAACACAAATCACCCATTAGTCCACAACCCTAAGCAGTTTGTCATCATCTTGGTAACACAAGTACTTCTAAATCACTTTTAAATATGCATATGTATTAGACTGAATTTTTAACAAAAAACATTATTATGCTGATCATATTGTCTGATAATCTGCTTTTTAAGTTTTCATTTAACAGATTATGAACAACTTTATGCATTATTTAATATTCTCTTATGAACTTATCTTAAAAAAAATTGTAAGTAGCAGTAAAAAAAAAAATGAACACAGGGAGTTTGGGATTTTCTTTTGCTTTGGAGAGTGTTCCAAAAGGGAATGATGGGGTTGGTAAACATCTGTTGGGAGATTCACTGTCTGCCTTGCTGTTATCCTGTCTTTTCTCCTATATTTTTAAATTTGGATAAATAAGGAGATAGTAAAGCTGTCAATGGAAAGCAAAAAAACAAATGATTTTGTTTTGTATTATTTCTAAATAGCCGAGTGTGCATAAAAGATCACGTCTAAGGATTAAGAAACTATTTAAAATAGATGTGGCAGATATATGGAATCAGAATAGTTTAACACAATAACATAATTTTTTTCTGGTTGAAACTAAAAACAATTGAGAAATGGTGATCATTTCAAAAATGTTTTTATTTAAAATGGGAATATATGAATATAAAGTTCTCATTTTTCTCTGCTCTGTACAAAACTGAGATGACAACATCTTTCATATATAAATCATAGCATTGTTGTGTATCTCAATTAAAATTATGTATATGAATGGTGTTTTGGTAAACTGAAACATCCTATACAAATTTTAGTATATATTTTCCCTCCCACCTGCCTGTCCTAAATTGTCTTCTTTTTTTTCTTCCTGCCTATTAAAGAAGTACACTCAAAATCTGTACATATATAAGCAGCATAAATGTAGGAATGATTAGGCAGCTATCAAGGAATGATGGAGACATGTAGCTTTCAGTGTATTTTAAAATATTACTACAGAATTTGAAATACAAAGTTATCCATGGAAGGAATTTTAGGCAACAGACAGGCAAGTAGATGACAGAGATATGGATATATTGAAGATTACAGGGGCAAATTTGTATTGATAGAATATGGTAGATATATTTTTGAAGAAGAAAAGTAGAGAATCTTAGAAAAATCACTAAGGGAGACTTTTGAGGTGAATGGAGATGACTCAGAGATAGGGCATAGGAAAAGTAAAGAAAATAACAGAAGGACTGTTGCTGAAGCTGAAGCACCAATACTTGGGCCACCTTATCTGAGAGATGACTCATTGGAAAAGAACCTGATACTGGGAAAGATTGAGGGCAGGTGGAGAAAGAGGCTGCAGAGGATGTGATAGTTAGGTAGTATCCTCAACTCAGTTGTCATGAATTTGAGTAAACTCGAAGAGATAGTGAAGGACAGGGAAGCCTGGCATGTTGCAGTCCATGAGGTCGCAAAGAGTTGGGCATGGCTTAGAACAACAACAAATACTGGCTATAACTATAGGGATGGGGAAGAAGCTGCTATCATGGCTATTTTTATATCCATCTTTATAGAAATAGCCAGTGCTTGTTGTTGCTCAGTCCTGCCCTCAATCATTCCCAGGGTCTTTTCCAGTAAGGTGACACTTTGTATCAGGTGGCCAAAATATTGGAGCTTCAGCTTCAATATCAGTCCTTCCATAGAATATTCAGGGTAGATTTCCATTAGGATTGACAGTTTTGATCTTCTTGCAGTCCAAGAGACTCTCAGGAGTCTTCTCCAGCACCACGATCTAGTTCTTTAGTGCTCAGCCTTCTTTATGATCCACCTCTCACATTTGTACATGACCACTGGGAAAACCATAACTTTGACTATATGTACCTCTGTCAGCAAAGTTATGTCCCTGTGTTTTAATATGCTATATCTGTCATAGCTTTTCTTCCAAGAAGCAAGTATCTTCATTTCATGGCTCCAGTTACAATTCACAGTGATTTTGGAGCCTAGGAATGTAAAATCTGTCACTGGTTCCCCTTTTTCCTCTTCCATTGGCAATGAATTGATGGGACCAGGTGTCATTATCATAATTTTTTGAATATTGAGTTTCAAGACAGTTTTGCACTCTAGTCTTCTACCTCTTCAAGATGTTTTTTAGATTCTCTTCACTTTCTGTCATTAGATTGGAATAATCCGTATATCAGAGTTTGTTATATTTCTCCCAGAATTCTTGTTTCCAGTTTGTGATTCATCCAACATAGAATTTTTTATGATGTACACTGTATATAAGTTAAATAGTCAGGATGACAATATACAGCCTTGTTGTACTCTTTTCTCAAATTAGAACCAGTCTGTTGTTCCTTGTTTGGTTCTGATTGTTGCTTTTTGACTCAACCAGGTTTCTCAGGAGATGGGAAAGGTAGTCTGCTACTCCCATTTCTTTTTTTTTTCTCTCTTTTTTTCCCCTCCCTTTCATTGTTTTTGTCATACAATGCCATGATATCACCATGGGTTTACATATGCTCCCCATCCAGAAACCCCTCCCTCCTCTCTCCCTCCTCCCTCCGCCCCAGGAAGTCTCGATGCACCAGCCCCGAGAATCAATCCTGGGCTGGCGATTGATTAGACATATGATAATTAACATGTTTCAATGCCATTCTCCCATACCATCCCACCCTTTCCCACATTCACAGAGTCCATGAGTCTATTCTATACATCTGCGTTCCTTTTGCTGCCTTGCATGTTGGGTTCTCATTACCGTCTTTCTAAATTCCATATATATGCGTTAATATACTATATTGTTGTTTTTGCTTCTGGCTTACTTCACTCTGGATAATGGGCTCCAGTTTCGTCCATCTGAATAGAATTGCTTCAAATGGATTTTTTTTAATTCTGAGTAATATTCCATTGTGTATATGTACCACAGCTTTTTTATCCATTCGTCAGTTGATGGGCATCTACGTTGCTTCCATGTCCTGGCTATTGTAAACAATGCAGTGATGAACATTGGGGTACACGTGGCTCTTTCAATTCTGGTTTTCTCAGTGTATATGCCCAGCAGTGGGGTTGCTGGGTCATATGGCAGGTCTATTTGCAGCTTTTTAAGGAACCTCCACACTGTTTTCCATAGTGGCTGTACTAGTTTGCATTCCCACCAACAATGTAAGAGGGTTCCCTTTTCTCCATATCCTCTCCAGCATTTATTGCTTGTAGACTTTTGGATGGCAGCCATTCTGACTGGTGTAAAGCGGTACCTCATTGTAGTTTTGATTTGCATTTCTCTGATAATGAGTGATGTTGAACATCTTTTCATGTGTTTGTTAGCCATTTTTATATATTCTTTGGAGAAATGTCTGTTAAGTTCTTTGGCCCACATTTTAATTGGGTTGTTTGTTTTTCTAGAATGGAGCTGCAGGAGTTGCTTCTATATTTTTGAGATTAATTGTTTGTCCGTTGCTTCACTGGCTATTATTTTCTCCCATTCTGAAGGCTGTCTTTTCACCTTGCTTATAGTTTCCTTTGTTGTGCAAAAGCTTTTAATTTTAATTAGGTCCCATTTTTTTATTCGTGTTTTTATTTCCAATATTCTGGGAGGTGGGTCATGGAGTATCCCGCTTTGGGTTATGGCAGAGAGTGTTTTGCCTATGTTATCCGCTAGGAGTTTTATAGTTTCTGGTCTTATGCTTAGATCTTTGATCCATTTTGAGTTTATCTTTGTGTATGGTGTTAGAAAGTGATCTAGTTTCATTGTTTTACAAGTGGCTGTCCAGTTTTCCCAGCACCACTTGTTAAAGAGGTTGTCTTTTCTCCATTGTATATTCTTGCCTCTTTTGTCAAAGATAAGGTGTCCATAGATGCGTGGATTTATCTCTGGGCTTTCTAATTTGTTCCATTGATCTATATTTCTGTCTTTGTGCCAGTACCATACTGTCTTAATGACTGTGGATTTGTAGTATAGCCTAAAGTCAGGTAGGTTGATTCCTCCAGTTCCATTCTTCTTTCTCAAGAATGCTTTGGCTATACGAGTTTTTTTTTTGTATTTCCATACAAATTGTGTAATTATTTGTTCTAATTCTATGAAAAAGACCTCTGGTAGCTTGATAGGAATTGCATTGAATCTATAGATTGCTCTGGGTATTATACTCATTTTCCCTATATTGATTCTTCCAATCCACGAACACGGTATGTTTCTCCATCTATTTGTGTCCTCTTTGATTTCTTTCATCAGTGTTTTATAGTTTTCTATATACAAGTCTTTTGTTTCTTTAGGTAGAAATACTCCTAAGTATTTTATTCTTTTTGTTTCAATGGTGAATAGAATTGTTACCTTAATTGCTCTTTCTGTTTTCTCATTGTTAGTGTATACGCATGCCAGGGATTTCTGTGCGTTGATTTTGTATCCTGACACTTTACTCTATTCACTGATTAGCTCTAGTAATTTTCTGGCAGAGTCTTTAGGGTTTTCTATGTAGAGGATCATGTCATCTGCAAATAGAGAGAGTTTTATTTCTTGCTTTCCAATCTGGATCCATTTTATTTCTTTATCTGCTCTGATTGCTGTGGCCAAGACTTCCAAAAGTATATTGAACTGTAGTGATAAGAGTGGGCACCCTTTTCTTATTCCTGACTTCAAGGGAAATACTTTGAGTTTTTCACCATTGAAGATAATGTTTGCTGTGGGTTTGTCATATATAGCTTTTATAAAGTTGAGGTATGTTCCTTCTATTCCTACTTTTTGGAGGGTTTTTATCATAAATGAATGTTGAATTTTGTCAAAGGCTTTCTCTGCATCTATTGAGATAATCATGTGATTTTTATTTTTCAATTTTTTAATGTGGTGTATTACATTGAATGATTTGCGAATATTGAAGAATCCTTGCATCCCTGGGATAAAGCCTACTTGATTATGATGTATGATCTTTTTGATGTGTTGTTGGATTCTATTTGCTAGAATTTTGTTGAGGATTTTTGCATCTAATTGTTCAGTGATATTGGCCTGTAGTTTTCTTTTTTTGTGGCATCTTTGTCGGGTTTTGGAATTAGGGTGATGGTGGCCTCATAGAATGAGTTTGGAAGTTTACCTTCCTCTGCAATTTTCTGGAAGAGTTTGAGTAGAATAGGTGTTAGCTCTTCTCTAAATTTTTGTTAGAATTCAGCTATGAATCCATCTGGTTCTGGGCTTTTGTTTTTTGGAAGATTTCTGATTATGATATCAATTTCCATGCTTGTGATGGGTCTATTAATATTATCTATGTCTTCCTGGTTTAGTCTTGGAAAGTTGTACTTTTCTAGGAATTTGTCCATTTCATCCAAATTGTCCAGTTTATTTGCATATAGTTGCTGATAATAATCTCTTATGATCCTTTGTATTTCTGTGTTTTCTGTTGTGATCTCTCCATTTTCATTTCTAATTCTGTTGATTTGGTTCTTCTCCCTTTGTTTCTTGATGAGTCTGGCTAATGGTTTGTCAATTTTGTTTATCTTCTCAAAGAACCAGCTTTTGGCTTGGTTGATTTTTGCTATGGTCACTTTTGTTTCCTTTGCATTTATTTCTGCCCTGATCTTTAAGATTTCTTTCCTTCTACTAGACCTGGGCTTCTGCATCTCTTCCCTTTCTAGTTGCTTTAGGTGTATAGTAAGGTCATTTATTTGATTTTTTTCTTGTTTCCTGAGGTGAGCTTGTATTGCTTTGAACTTTCCCCTTAGCATTGCTTTCCCAGTGTCTCATAGATTTTGGGCTGTTTTGTTTTCATTTTCATTCATTTCCATGCATAACTGAATTTCATTTTTGATTTCTTCTGTGACTTGTTGGTTATTCAGCAGTGTGTTGTTGAGTGTCCATATGTTGGAAGTTTTGAAAGGTTTTCTCCTGTAGTTCATATCTCATCT
>ML663625.1:50803-99794 GCA_007570785.1 Antilocapra americana | reverse complement strand
TTTATTTCCTTATATATAATATAAGATCCTTCAAGTCAAAGATGATCCTGTTAATTTTGCATCCCTAACATCACCTGGCAATGTGTATATACAAACAAATTGAGTGTGTGTGTGTGTGTGTGTGTGTGTGTGTGTGTGTGTCTGCATGCATGTGATTAGTGCCTTCTCTAAGAGTAATATTCTAGTCCAAGCTTTTATTAGCTAGCTATGTGTTACACAGAAAAACAGTTTATTTCTCAACGTTTAATTTTCAGATATGTTTTTAAAGAGAATAAATATTTCATTTATAAAATTTCTATGCTTACTTTTATTTTTTTTAAATTTTTTAATTGTAACTAATTCAAGAAAGACTTTTTTCTTTACAATATTGTGTTGGTTTTGCCATACATAGACATGAATCCACCATGGGTATACATGTGTTCCCCTTCCAGAACACCTCTCCCACCTCCCTCCTGATTCCATCCCTCTGGGTCATCCCAGTGCATCAGCCATGAGCATCCTGCATCATGCATTAAAACTGGGCTGGAAATTCATTTTACACACGATAATTTATATGTTTCAATGTCATTCTCCCATATCATCCCACCCTCGCCCTCTCCCATAGAGTCCGAAGACTGTTCTATATATCTGTGCCTCTTTTGCTGCCTCTCATGCAGGGTTATCATTACCATCTTTCTAAATTCCATATACATGCACTAGTATACTGCATTGGTGTTTTTCCTTCTGGCTTACTTCACTCTGTATAATAGGCTCCAGTTTCATCCACCTCATTAGTACTGGTTCAAATGTATTATTTTTAATGGCCGAGTAATATTCCATTGTGTATATGTACCACAGCTTCTTATTCATTTGCCTGCTGATGGACATCTAGGTGGCTTCCATGCCCTGGCTATTGTAAACAATGCGGTGATAAATATTGGGGTACACGTGTCTCTTTCAATTCTGGTTTCCTCGGTGTGTATGCCCAGCAGTGGGATTGGTGGGTCATACGGCACTTCTATTTCCAGTTTTTTAAGGAATCTCCACACTGTTCTCCGTAGTGGCTGTACTAGTTTGCATTCCCATCAACAGTGTAAGAGAATTCCCTTTTCTCCACATCCTCTCTAGCATTTATTGCTTGTAGAATTTTGGATTGCAGCCATTCTGACTGGTGTAAAGTGGTACCTCATTGTGCTTTTGATGTGCATTTCTCTGATAATGAGTGATGTTGAGCATTTTTCATGTGTTTGTTAGCCATTTTTATGTCTTCTTTGGAGAAAGGTCTGTTTAGTTCTTTGGCCCACTCTTTGATTGGGTCGTTTATTTCTCTGGAATTGAGCTGCAGGAATTGCTTGTATATTTTTGAGATTAAATGTTTGTCCGTTGCTTCATTTGCTATAATTTTCTCCCATTCTGAAGGCTGCCTTTTCACCTTGCTTTTAGTTTCCTTTTTTGTGCAGAAGCTTTTAATTTTAAGTAGGTCCCATTTGTTTATTTTTGCTTTCATTTCCAATATTCTGGGAGGTGGGTCATAGTGGATCCTTCTTTGGTTTATGTCGGAGAGTGTTTTGCCTATGTTTTCCTCTAGGAGTTTTATAGTTTCTGGTCTTATGTTTAGATCTTTAATCCATTTTGAGTTTAGTTTTCTGTATGGTGTTAGAAAGTGTTCTAGTTTCATTCTTTTACAAGTGGTTGACCAAGTTTCCCAGGACCACTTATTAAAGAGATTATCTTCTCTGCATTGTATATTCTTGCCTCCTTTGTCAAAGATAAGGTGTTCATAGATGTGTGGATTTATCTCTGGGCTTTCTATTTTGTTCCATTGATCTATATTTCTGTCTTTGTGCCAATACCATATTGTATTGATGAATTTGGCTTTGTAGTATAGCATAAAGTCAGGCAGGTTGATTCCTCCAGTTCCAGTCTTCTTTCTCAAGATTGCATTGGCTACTCTAGGTTTTTTGTATTTCCATACAAATTGTGAAATTATTTCTTCTAGTTCTCTGAAAAAGACCGCTGGTAGCTTGATAGGAATTACATTGACTCTGTATATTGCTCTGGGTAGTGTACTCATGTTCACTATATTGATTCTTCCAGTCCATGAACATGGTGTAATTATCCATCTATTTGTGTCATCTTTGATCTTTTTCATCACTGTTTTATAGATTTCTGTATATAGGTCTTTTGTTTCTTTAGGTAGATATACTCCTCAGTATTTTATTCTTTTTGCTTAGATGGTGAATATAATTGTTTCTTTAATTTCTCTTTCTTTTTTCTCATAGTTAGTGTATAGGAATGCAGGGGATTTTTGAATGTTGGTTTTATATCCTGCAACTTTACTGTAATCATTGATTAGTTCTATTAATTTTATGGTGAAGTATTTCGGGTTTTCTATGTAGAGGATTATGTCGTCTGCAAACAGTGAGAGTTTTACTTCTTCTTTTCCAATCTGGATTTCTTTTATTTCTTTATCTGCTCTGATTGCTGTGGCCAAGACTTCCATAACTATGTTGAATAGCAGTAGTGAGAGTGGGCACCCTTTTCTTGTTCCTGACTTTAGGGGAAATGCTGTCAAATTTTCACCATTGAGAATAATGTTTACTGTTGGTTTTTCATATATTGCTTTTATTATGTTAAGGTATTTTCCTTCTATGCCTACATTTTTAAAGGATTTTTATCATAAATGGATGTTGAATTTTGTCAAAGGTTTTCTCTACATCTATTGAGATTATCATGTCATTTTTATTTTTCAATTGTTAATGTGATATATTACATTGATTGATTTGCAAATATTGAAGAATCCTTGCATCCCTGGGATAAAGCCTACTTGGTCATGATGTATGATCCTTTTAATGTGTTGTTGGATTCTGTTTGCTTGAATTTTGTTAAGGATTTTTTTCATCTATGTTCATCAGTGATATTGGCCTGTAGTTTTCTTTTTTTTTTTTTTTTGGAATTTTTTCAGGTTTTGGTATTAGGGTGATGATGGCCTCATAGAATGAGTTTGGAAGTTTACCTTCCTCTCCAATTTTGTGGAAGATTTTGAGTAGGGTAGGTGTTAGCTCTTCTCTAGATTTTTGGTAGAATTCAGCTGTGAAGCCATCTGGGCTTTTGTTTGTTGGAAGATTTCTGATTACAGTTTCAATTTCCATGCTTATGATGGGTCTGTTAAGATTTTCAATCTCTTCCTGGTTTAGTTTTGGAAAGTTGTGCTTTTTTAAGAATTTGTCCATTTCTTCTAAGTTGTCCACTATATTTGCATATACTTGCTGATAATAGTCTCTTAGGATCCTTTGTATTTCTGTGTTGTCTTTTGTAATTTCTCCTTTTTCATTTCTAATTTTGTTGATTTGGTTTTTCTCCCTTTGTTTTCTTGACATATCTGGCTAATGGTTTGTCAATTTTATTTATCTTCTCAAAGAACCATCTTTTGGCTTTATTGATTTTTGCTATGTTCTCTTTTGTTTCTTTTGCATTTATTTCTGCCTTGATTTTTTTTTATTGTTTTTGTCATACAATGCCATGATATCACCATGGGTTTACATATGCTCCCCCTCCAGAACCCCCCTCCCTCCTCCCTCCCTCCTCCCTCCCCCTGGGAAATCTCGATGCATCAGCCCCAAGCATCAATCCTGGGCTGGCGATTGATTAGACATATGATAATTAACATGCTTCAATGCCATTATCCCATATCATCCCACCCTTACCCTCATCCACAGAGTCCACGAGTCTATTCTATACATCTGTGTTCCTTTTGCTGTCTTGCATGTTGGGTATTTCTGCCTTAATTTTTAAGACTTCTTTCCTTCTACTAACCCTTGGGTTCTGCATTTCTTCCTTTTCTAGTTGCTTTATGTGTTAAGTTAGGTTGTTTATTTGACTTTTTTCTTGTTTCTTGAGATAAGCCTGTAGTGTGTATGAACCTTCCCCTTAGAACTGTTTTTACAGTTTCCCATAGGTTTTGGGTTGTTTTGTTTTCATTTTCGTTTATTTATATGCATATTTTGATTTCTTGTTTTATTCCTTCTGTAATTTGTTGGTTATTCAGCAGCGTGTTGTTCAGCCTCCATATGCTGGAATTTTTAAAAGTTTTTCTCCTGTAATTGACATCTAATCTTACTGCATTGTGGTTAGAAAAAATGCTTGGGATGATTTCAATTTCTTTCAATTTACCAAGGCTAGATTAATGGCCCAGAATGTGATACATTCTGTAGAAGGTTCTCTGTGCACTTGAGAAAAAGATGACATTCATTGTTTTGGAGTGAAACGTCCTATAGATACCAATTAGGTCTATCTGGTCTATTGTATCATTTAAAGTTTGTGTTTTCTTGTTAATTTCCTGTTTAGTTGATTTATCCATCAGTGTAAATGGGGTATTAAAGTCTCCCACTATTATTGTCTTATTGTTAATTTCTCCTTTCATATTTGTTAGCATTTGACTTATGTATTGTGGTGCTCCTATGTTGGGTGCATATATATTTATAATTGTTATATCTTCTTCTTGAATTGATCATTTGATTATTACATAGTGTCCATCTTTATCTCTTTTCACAGACTTTGTTTTAAAGTCTAATTTATCTGATATGAGTATTGCTACTCCTGCTTTCTCTTGGTCTCTGTTTGTATGGAATATCTTTTTTCCAGCCCTTCACTTTCATTCTGTATGTGTCGCTTGTGTCCAGGGTCTCTTGTAGACAAAATGTATAGGAATTTTGTTTTTGTATCCATTCAGGTAGTCTTTGTCTTTTGGTTGGGGCATTCAACCCATTTACATTTAAGGTAATTATTGATAAGTATGATCCCATTGCCATTTACTTTTTTTGGGGGGGGGTTGAGATTATACATCTTAACCATGTTTCCTGTCTAGGGAAGATCCTTTAGCATTTGTTGGATAGCTGGTTTGGTGTTGCTGAATTCTCTCAGATTTTGCTTATCTGTAAAGCTTTTGATTTCTCTTTCAAATTTGAATGAGATCCTGGCTGGGTACAGTAATCGGGGTTGTAGATTATTTTCTTTCATGACTTAAAGTATGTCCTGCCATTCCCTTCTGGGCTGAAGTGTTTCTATTGAAAGATCAGCTGTTATCCTTATGGGTTTCCCCTTGTGTGTTATTTGTTATATTTCCTTTGCTGCTTTTAATATTTGTTCTTTGTTAATTTTATTAATATATTTCTTAGGGTGTTTTGCCTTGGGTTTATCCTGTTTGGGACTCTCTGGGTTTTTTGGACTTGGTGATTATTTTCTTCCCCATTTAGGGAAATTTTCAACTATTATATCCTTGAGTATTTTCTGATGGCTTTTCTTTTTGTCTTCTTCTTTTAAGACTCCTATGATTCGAATGTTTTGCATTTAACATTGTCCCAGAGGTCTCTGAGTTTGTCCTCATTTCATTTAATTCTTTTTTTGTCTCTGTTTCATTTATTTCTACCATTCCATCTTTTGCCTCACTTATCCTATCTTTTATCTCTGTTATTCTACCGTTAGTTCCCTCCAGTTTGTTTTTGATCTCATTTATTGCATTATTCATTGTATTTTGAGTCTCCTTCATTTCTTCTAAGTCCTTGTTAAACCTTTCTTGCATGTTCTCAATCCTTGTCTGCAGGTTATTAAACTGTAATTCCAATTTGTTTTCAAGATTTTGGATCATTTTCACTATCATTATTCCGAATTCTTTATCAGGTAGTTTCCCTATCTCTTCCTCTTCTGTTTGATTTGGAGGGCATTTATCCTGTTCCTTTACCTGCTAGGTATTTGTATGCCTTTTCATCTTGTTTATATTGCTGTGTTACCTCTTTATTTTGGAGTTCCCTCACTGTGGGTGGGGTTGGGAGAGTGGTTTGTCAAAGTTTCCTGGTGGGAAGCTTGTGTTTGTGTTCTGGTGGGTGCATCTGGATTTCTTCTCTCTGTCGAGCAATGAAGTGTCCAGTAAAGAGTTTTGAGATGTCAATGGGCTTAGTGTGACTTTGGGCAGCCCGTGTATTGAAACTCCAGACTATATCACTGTGTTGCTGGAGAATTGCATGGTATATCTTACTCTGAGACTTGTTGATCCTTGTGTGGTGCTTGGTTTCAGTGTAGTTTTGGAGGCATTTGATGAGCTCCCATCAATTAACGCTTCCTGGATTCAGGAATTCTCTGATATTCTCAGGATTTGGTCTTAGGCTTCCTGCCTCTGGTTTTCAGCCTTATTCGTACAGTAGCCTCAGGACTCCTCCATCTATACAGCACTGATGATAGAACATCTAGCTTAATGATGAAAAGTTTCTCCACAGTGAGGGACACCTGGAGAGATACACAGAGTTACAGGGAGAAAAGAAGAGGTAGGAGGGAAATTGCCGGGGTCCAGCCCCAGCGGGGTCCAGGGGTCTTGAGGGATGGGTGGCGTCAGCAGAAGAACTGAGCTGAGTCGATGTGTGGTGATGGAGCAGTCTCTCGTTTATTGTTGTTAGTTTACAGTTTTATAGCCAAAAGACATCCCCATTACATCATTACATCACCTATCATTTTATACAATTTTTTGTTTTCTACCTCCCATAGCAACCTTATCATTGAGTTAATTCCCCAAACTATCATGAAACATTCCCTTTGCAGAAGTCAGATTTTTATGTAATTAGATTTAACGATAGTATGTTTACCATTTGAATGTCTTCAGTATACTTCATTCAATCATGATAAGTACATCAACCTAAGTAGAAAAGTTACATTTCTCTTATCAGGTACAACTATGTAGAAGCTAGAGGGAAGGGCTTAAGCTTGAGACTGTTTATTCTAGTAACCTACTCCAGTTCTTATGAGAAAAGAGGAAAGAGGACAGAGAGACAGTTTAGAGAGAGGAAAGAGGACTAAGAGACAGTCAAGCAGCACTGCTTTAGCAATAAAACCCTATTCACCTTATAACTACTATAATGAATTCCTATGTCTACATATCCTAAAGCAATCAATATCTCCAACTATGCTGGCCACAATTTTGAGCATTCCTAAGTCTCAATTGAGCCTGATTTCTTCAAGGAAGAGAGCCTCCTCCATGGAGTGGTGGGGAGAGTTGGAGGTGGAAAGGTGACCCAAGTAGGTGCCTTTCTGGTGGTGGCCTTGCCATGACCCCCAGAGAACTCTTGGGAAACTCCAGTAATGAGTAGGAGGAGTAGTAATCTATTTAAATGTTCCTTTCATTCCTCCTTAGCCCCTGGGGAAGGTAATCCACCTTCCCGGATCCTCTGGTCGATAAGGTCTGGGGGGATTATCTCAGGACAAATTCTTTCCAACTGTGACTGACCTACTGAGACGAGCCAATGTTCTGAGCATGGACAGAACTTCCAAGAAAAATACCAGGGTGGGTCTTGCCCAGGATGCCCCGATCAAGAAAGTCAGCTTTGCAATTTCTTTCTTAGTCTCTTGACCTTGTCATCCGAGCAAGGGGGCATCCTGACGGCTCCTGGCAGGAAATAGAGGTGACCACAAGGAGAAGAGAGGAATCAAATGGGGAGAGAGCGAGCTAGCCAGTGATCACTTCCCTATGTGCTCTCCTCAGTCTAGATCCATCAGAAATGTTCACAGAGTTATACCGAGAAGAGAAGAGGGAGGAAGGAGACAGAGGTGGCCAGAGGGAGAAAAGGGGGAGTCAAAAGAAGAGAGACAGATCCAGCCTGCAATCAGTTTTATAAGTGTTCTTCACAACTTGTAACACTCAAAGAGATTAACAGCGTTGGGTAGAGAAGAAAAGGGGGAGGGGGAGATAGAGTTGATCTGGTGGAAAAGAAGGAGAGTCAAAATGGGGAGAGAGCAAAAAGCCAGTGATCTCACTCCCAAATAAAAATAGGTACTGAAGATTGGGTTCTTAAAGATACAATGTTGATAATAAATCCAAAAAACAAAGATTAAAAATCTAGAGTAAAAGTTAGATTCTCAAAAATACAATTTTACAAAAAAGAAAGAAAAAAGAAAAATTAAAAAAGGAAAAAAGAGAAAAAAAACATGCAAACGACAACAACAAAATAACAGTCACAGAAATTCTTACATGTGTATGAAGTTTGCTTAAAAAACAGGGTCTTCTTTTTTTGCCAGGTAATAGATAGTTGTATAAATGAAAATTGAAGGAGTTTTAGGGGACTTAAAAATTAAAGATAAAAAAATTAAAAATAGTAACAAAAATAAAGTTTTAAAAATTTTAAAAATCATCATAGTAAAAGTATATCTAGGGCTTTCTCTAGAGCTGTTGCATACAGTGTGGAGTCAGTTCATTTTCAGGTAGTTCCTTGGTCTGGTTTGTACTTCTCAAGGTCTATAGGCTCCTTCCTATGTAGTCAGTGCTAACTGCAGGGGTTTAATCTGCTATTCCTGTCACTACCAAAGTGGTTCCCTCTGATTATTTTAGCTTCTTCTGTTTGCTGCTCTCTTCAGTGTTTATTTCCCACCCTGACACAAGGAGGGTGGTGGTGGTCACTTTTTTAGGTTTGACTTGTTCAGTCGTGCTGTGGGGTTGGAGGAACACTGCAAACAAATATCACTGGCATGTGCTCACAATGATTCAGCCACAACAGGGTTTGTCTCCGCTCATGGCAGTGCACTTTTCCAGACCACACTGCTCAGCCAGGAGCTGCCTGAGGCGGATTACCTTCAGTTCCCAGGTCTGAGCATCCCAGAGTGGCTGGGGGCTGTGACTTCTCCTCTCTCCCATCCCAGCTGCTCGGTTGTTTTCTGGGTGTGCAACTGGGTGCACCTTCTCAGGTGTGTGGAGAGCTGATATCTGGTGGTGACCTTCCAGAATCCCAAGAAGTCTTGGTTAGCAACGAAGTCTGCTTGCAGTTTGGTAGGGAATGCCTCTCTGGGGACGCAATTGTTTCTCTGGCTCTGGCTGCCCTTGCCAGCCTGTCTCCAGTGGGGGATGGGCCAGTCCGTAGCCCGAAGCCAACTATCTCCTCGCGGGCCTGGCAGTGGCTTTTCCTGGGAAAGCTATTCCACAGTCTACTTGTTGTCTCAGGCTAGTTCCCTCGGGTTCCCTTGGAACATTCAGTCCTAGTCCTTAGGCAAAGCAGTGAAGCTCACCCCTCCCTGACCAGCTCACACTTGCTAGTGGGGGATGGGGCATCTGGGCTGCAGCTCAGCTGGGAGTTGCAGTTAGGTACATAATCTGTGGGTTTTAATTATTTATTTAATTTTGCTCCCAGTTATTTTACCCTCTGATACTCACCACAGATCTGCCCGGGAGAATGTTTCCTGGTATTCGGAAATTTCTCTCTTTTTTAAGACTCCCTTCCCAGGACGGATCTCTGGCCCTACCTCTTTCATCTTTTTTTTTTTTTGTCCTACCTCCTTTCGAAGACAATGGGCTGCCTTTCTGGGTGCCTGATGTCCTCTGCCAGCATTCAGAAGTTGTTTTGTGGAGTTTGCTTGGCTTTTAAATTTTCTTTCGGTGTATTTGTTGGGGAGAAAGTGGTCTCCCGTCCTATTCCTCCACCATCTTAGGACCGCCTCCCGATGTTTACTTTAACAAATATAAATTAGTCTTCTAGGTTTTGAATAATTTAGAGCTGTTGTATGAAACATCAGTGAAGATAACGTAAGAAACTCCTAAAGTCTGACTCTCCTTAAAAGCACATGTAAAATTAAGAAAACCATCAGAATTCTGGAAAGTGACCAAAATCTTGGAGCAACTTAACATTGATGTAAGAGTAAATGACTGCATTGCAGTAAGAGCTTTCTTTAAAAAAAAAAATAAATAAACAACAAAGCTTGTGCTAGTTCCACCCCCTGTGCCCCAGCTCAGTGGTTGCCCTAAATTTAACAACCCATTTTGCTGGTACCAGTACCTGAAGGAAACAAAAAGAACTATACTTACTGAGATTTATCCTTGACTATTATGTCTAGTAGTTTCCTAGGAGACCTGCCCTAGCTGTTCACATTTGCTGACTCAGAACTTCACCACTCCTAAAGGGGCTAGCTAGAAAGTGTTTGCCAAACGCCTTTACAGGAAAATAGTTTAATCTTTGTTGCCTGATACGATTAATAATAGTTTTGGCAAAAAACAGACTAAGCAAATAGCTTAGATATAAAGATTGAATGCTACCTTACCAAAATCAAGAATAAGACAAGCATATCTACACTCCAGATTTCCACTCAACATTCTACTGGAGGCTATACCCAAGGTTATTAGATTAAAAAGTAACAAGTGTCCAGATTTGAAAGAAAGACGTAAAATTAACTTTATTTGTTGATGACATTATCTTACACATAGAAAATTTTAAGGAATCCATCAAAAAACTACACAAATCAATGAATTCATCAAAGTTTCAAAATGCAACATCAATATAAAAATCAGTTATATTCTATGTACCAACAATGAACAATCTGACAATAAAATTAGCAAAAATATCTTCAGTTTCAATAACATTAGGAAATACAAGACTTGTACATAGAAAACTACAAAACATTGGAAGAAATTTTAAAAGGTCTGAATAAATAAAAATGCATCCCATGTTCGTGGATAAGAAAATTTAATATTATTAAGATGTTACTGTTCCCTAAAATGATAAACATTATTAATTCAATCTTTATCAAAATGCTGTCTTTATAATTTATTTTCTAATAAGAGATAAACTGATTCTAAAATTCCTATGAAAATAGACCCCAAAAAGATCCAAAAATCATGAAAAGGTAAAGTAAGTTTGAAGAGCTTACACGTCCTCATCATAAAAATTATTATAAAGAATAATAAAAATAATGTGCAATAACGAGATAGAAGCATAGGTATATTTAATGAAACAGAAATGAGAGTGCAGACTAAACCCATAAATCTATGGTCAGTTTACTTTCAACAGGATTCCAAGACCATTCAGTGGGAAAAATAGTGTTTTCAAAAAATGGTCTTAGGACAATTGAATATTCACATATAATAAATAACTATGGAACACAACACCAAAACATATGTAAAAATTAACTCAAATGGATCAAACACTTAAATGTAATATATAAATCTATAAAACTCTTTGAAGGAAATATAGGTGTAAATCTTCATTATCTTGTATTAAGTGTGGTTCTTAAAAATAATATCAAAAGCATAAGCAAGAAAAGAAAAAAAAGAATGAACTTCACTCAAAGGACCGACTTCACCAAAATTACTGGATAAGGAAATGGCAACCCACTTCAGTACTCTTGCCTGGAAAATCCCATGTACGTAGGAGTCTGGTAGGCTACACTCCATGGAGTTTCAAAGAGTTGGACACAGTTGAGAGACTTCGCTTTCACTTTTCACTTTCATGCATTGGAGAAGGAAATGGAAATCCAGTCCGGTATTCTTGCCTGGAGAATCCCAGGGACAGAGCAGCCTGGTGGGCTGTCGTCTTTGAGGTCACACAGAGTCGTACATGACTGAAACGACTTAGCAGCAGCAGCACAACAAAAATTTAAAAAAATTTTGTACACTACATGACCCACCTCCCAGAATATTGGAAATAAAAGCACGAATAAACAAATGGGACCTAATTAAAATTAAAAGCTTCTGCACAACAAAGGAAACTATAAGCAAGGTGAAAAGACAGCCTTCAGAATGGGAGAAAATAATAGCCAATGAAGCAATGGACAAACAATTAATCTCAAAAATATACAAGCAACTCCTGCAGATCCATTAGAGAAAAATAAATGACCCAATCAAAAAGTGGGCCAAAGAACAAACATTTCTCCAAAGAAGATATAAAAATGGCTAACAAACACATGAAAAGATGCTCAACATCACTCATTATCAGAGAAATGCAAATCAAAACCACAATGAGGTATCACTTTACACCAGTCAGAATGGCTGCCATCCAAAAATCTACAAGTAATAAATGCTGGAGAGGATGTGGAGAAAAGGGAACTCTCTTACACTGTTGGTGGGATTGTAAACTAGTACAGCCACTATGGAAAACAGTGTGGACGTTCCTTAAAAAACTGCAAATAGACCTGCCATATGACCCAGCAATCCCACTGCTGGGCATACACACCGAGGAAACCAGAATTGAAAGAGCCACATGTACCCCAAGGTTCATCGCTGCATTGTTTTCAATAGCCAGGACATGGAAGCAACCTAGATGCCCATCAACTGACGAATGGATAAGAAAGCTGTGGTACATATACACAATGGAATATTACTCAGCATTAAAAAAAATTCATTTGAATCAGTTCTACTCAGATGGACTGAACTGGAGCCCATTATCCAGAGTGAAGTAAGCCAGAAGGAAAAACAACAATACAATATACTAACACATATATATGGAATTTAGAAAGATGGTAATGAGAACCCAGCATGCAAGACAGCAAAAGGAACGCAGATGTATAGAACAGACTCGTGGACCCTGTAGATGAGGGCAAGGGTGGGATGATATAGGAGAATGGCATTGAAACATGTTGATTATCATGTGTGTAGTCAATTGCCAGCCCATGATTGATGCTCGGGGCTGGTGCATCGAGATTTCCTGGGGGAAGGGAGGAGGGAAGGGGTTCTGGAGGGGGAGCATATGTAAACCCATGGTGATATCATGTCATTGTATGGCAAAACTAATAATAAAAAAAAAGAAGTTGCAAGAGGAAAAAAAGAAGAATATCAACAAGAAAGTGAAAAAAAACTGTTTTCTCCATAGAACTGAAGAAAATACTTTATATATCTGATATGTGTTTAATATCTAAGATATACAAAGAATTCCACAGTTCAAAAGTAGAAAAACAAATATACCATTTAAAAAATAAAATGGCAGAGAATTTGAACTTATGTTTCTCAAAGGAAACACAGAGTTAACAAAGGAGATATGAAAGTGACATATTAAAAAATGAAAACATCATTAATAATTAGTGAAATGCAAATCAAAACAAAAAATTAGATACCACTTCATATATAATAGGATGGCCAATTGGAAAAAAATGGAGAACAAATGTTGGAAACAATGTGGAGATCTTTCGTATACTGCTGATGGAACCATGAAATTATACATCTATTATGGAAATATTTGTCAGTTCTTTAAAGTGTTAAAAATGTCTATATCATGCTACCCAGCATTTCCATTGGTCAATATTAAAATCAGATTGGTTATCTTCTTTGCAGCAGAAAATGGAGAAGCTCTATACAATCAGTAAAAACAAGACCAGAAGGTGACTGTGGCTCAGATCCTGAGTTCCTTATTGAAAAACTCAAACTTATATTGAAAAATGTAGGGAAATTCACCAGGCCATTAAAATATGACCTAAATCACATCCTTTATGATTATTCAGTAGACGTGACAAACAGTTTCAAACGATTAGATCTGATAGACAGAGTGTCTGAAGAACTGTGGACTGAGGTTCATAACATTGGAAAGGAGGCAGTGACCAAAACCATCCCCAAGAAAAAGAAATGCAAAAAAGCAAAATGGTTGTCTGAAGAGACCCTACCAAAGCTGAGAAAAGAAGAGAAACAAAAGGTAAAGGAGAAGGGGAAAGATGTACACACATTTGAATGCAGAGTTCCAAAGAATACAAAGAGAGAAAAGAAAGCATTTTTAAATGAACAATGCATATAAATAGATGAAAACAATAGAATGGGAAAGACTTGAGGTTTCATCAAGAAAATTAAAGCTATCAAGGGAACATTTCATGCAAAGATGGCCACAATAAAGAACAGAAATGGCAAGGACGTCAAGAAGCAGAAGATATAAAGAAGAGGTGGCAAGAATACACAAGCGAACTGTACAAAAAAGGCCTTAATGATCTGGATAACTATGATGATGTGGTCCCTCAACTAGAGCCAGACATCCTGGAGTGTAAAGTCAAGTGGGCTTTGGAAGGCATTGCTACAAATAAAACTAATAGAGGAGATGGAATTCCAGCTAAACTATTTAAAAATCTAAAAGATAATACTGTTAAAGTGCTGTACCCAATATGTTAGCAAATTTTGAAAATTCAACAGTGGCAACAGTACTGGAAGAGGTAATTTTTCATTCCAGTCCTAAAGAAGGGCAATGCATAGGGTATTCGAACTACTGCACTCATTTCACATGCTATCAAGGTAATGCTCAAAATCCTTCAAGCTTGGCTTCAACAGTACATGAACCAAGAACTTCCAGATCAGCTGGATTTAGAAAAGGCAGCGAATCAGATATCATATTGTCAATATCCGTTAGATCACAAAAACAGCAAGAAAATTACAGAAAAAACATCTAAATCTCCTTAGTTGACTATGCTAAAGCCTTTGACTGTGTGGGTAACAACAAACCTGGTAAATTCTTAACCTGCCTACTGAGAAGCCTGTACACAGGTCAAGAAACAACAGAACCGGACATAGAACAAAGGACAGGTTCCTAATTGGGAAATGAGTATGTCAATTGACACCCTGCTTACTTAACTCATTTGCCGAGTAAATCATGAAAAATTCAAAGCTGGATGAAGGCCAAGCTGGAATCCATAATGCCAGTAGAAATATCAGTAACCTCAGATATGCAGATAATACCACTCTAGTGACATAGAGCAAAGAAACTGATGAGCCTCTTGATGAAGGTGAAAGAGAGTGAAAAAGCTCTCTTAAAACTCAGCAGTCAAAAAATTAAGATCATAGCATCTGGTCCCATCACTTCATGGCAAACAGGAGAAAAAATGGAAACAATGAGAGACTTTATTTTCTTGGGTCACCAAATCAGTGCAGATACTGACTACAGCCATGAAATTAAAAGACACATTCTCCTTGGAAGAAAAGCTATGATTTATCTAGACAGCATATTAAAAAGCAGATACATCACTTTGCCAATGAAGGTCTGTATAGTCAAAGTTAACGTTTATCCAGTACTCATGTGTGATATGAGAGTTGGCCCATATAGAAGACTGAGTGCTAAAGAGTTGATCCTTTTGAACTGTTTTGTTGGAGAAGATTCTTGAGAGTTCCTTGGACAGCAAGGAGATCAAAACAATCAATTCTAAAATAAACCAATTCTGAGTATTCATTGGAAGGACTGTTGCTGAAGCTGAAGCTCCAGTACTTTGGCCACCTGATCTGAAGAGCTGACTCATTGGAAAAGGCCATGATGCTGGAAAAGACTGAGGGCAGGAGGAGAAGGGGGTGATAGAGGATATGATTGTTAGATAGCATCATTGTCTCAGTGGATATGAATTTGGGCAAAATGACTCCATGTTGGTTTTGTTTGTTTTACTTTAACTTTCTCTTCTCATTGCTTTTGTTTACTAATAGGATACTACCCATATATTATGGCCTGCATCAGGAAACACTGACTCTCTATCTAAACCAAAATGCCTTTTTTTCAGGACCCTGTCCACCTGTGGATGGCTACAGGAAGAAAGAAATTAATACATCATCTCCCCAGACCTAGTCATTACAGGAGATATTTGCAAGATTAATGAATTTTTCAAATTTACTTCCTCACCTACACCTCACTCTCTGCTTTATAAAAGAACCTGGAATCCAGACTCCATAAGATGGTTATTTAGAGATATTAGTCTGCCCTCTTCTCAGTTATGCACATTCTGAATAAATTCATATTCCTTGCCTCAACATCTTGCCTCTTGGATTTATTTGTCTGTCATGTGTTTTTATATCAGAATCTTATGGCAATAAAAATAAAATAATAATAATATCAGTTCAAGTCAGTCACTCAGTCGTGTCCAACTGTTTCCACCCCATGGACTGTAGCATGTCAGGCTACCCTGTCCATTACCAACACCTAGAGTTTGCTGAAATGTATGTCCACCGAGTCACTGATGCCATCCAACCATCAGTCGTACTTGTCTTCTCTTTCTGCTTTCAACTATTCCCAGCATCAGGGTCTTCTCCAATGAGTCAGCTCTTCGCATCAGGTGGCCAAAGTGTTGGAGCTTTAACTTCAGCATCAGACCTTCCAATAAATATTCGGGACTGATTTCCTTTAGGATTGACTGACTTGATCTTTCAGTCCAAGGGACTCTCATCTTCTCCAACACCACAGTTCAAAAACATCAATTCTTCAGTTCTCAGTTTTCCTTATGTTCCAACTCTCACATCCATGCATGACTACTGGGAAAACCATAGCTTTGATTAGATGGACCGTTGTCAGTAAAGTAATGTCTCTGCTTTTTAATATGCTGTCTAGGTTGGTCATAGTATAATAATAATATAATAATATTGTTTTCTGTTTCATCTTTATGGTTTCTATGCAACTTTAAAGTAAAGTTTATGTCAGTGGTAACTTTATCATTGTCTTAATAAGTTGGTGACAGGATATATGAGATATATTCAAATACATCACAATAAAGAGAAATCCTGTTCTCTAATGAAGCAAACTTTATTCTAAATGTATGGTTTCATGTGGTGATTTTTTGGATCTAAATTATACTACTGCTTCCTTTGATGTTAAGCATAGGTGAAGCAGTATAGAAAACAGAAACAATATTTTTTAAATAAATACTGTTTCCTTTAAAATATTGTTTTTTCAATGAAGAGAAAAACTCCAAATTCTTAATTAGATGACAGGCTTGAAAACATTTGCAGTAGGCTATACAAAGCCTATGCTCACAGGAAACAATCCAAACCCCCAAAAATCATGTATACAAAAATGATTAACATCTTCTTGTTTATTCAAGAAGTTTTAACACCTTCTCTTATTGCACCCAGAATTTAACCTTGTATCAAGTGTATCTTCTAAGCTATATCATAACTCCTCTTTGCTAAGAATGAAGTGAAGTGGGAAGGGATTAAAGGAAGTAAGAGCAGTGTTTGAATAGCAGCTAGAGCTTGAAGAGCTACCACTAATAAGAAGAATTAAAATACAGTAGAATTTTAAAAAAATGCTGTTTCCAGTGGGGGCAATAGTCAAGTTACTTGCTATTTTTCACTGAGATGCTTAAGAAACTGAGTTTAGTACATTAGTCTTTCAGTTCAGTTCAGTTTCTCAGCCATGTCTGATTCTTTACAATCCCATGGACTGCAGCAAGACAGGCTTACCTGTCCATCACCAACTCCAGGAGCTTACTCAAACTCATGTCCATCAAGTCGGTGATGCCATCCAACCATCTTATCCTCTGTCGTCCCCTTCTCCTCTGGCCTTCAACCTTTCCCAGCATGAGAGTCATTCTCAATGAGTCAGTTCTTCACATCAGGTGGTAAAATATTGGAGTTTCAGCTTCAGCATTAGTCCTTCCAATGAATATTCAGGACTGATTTCCTTTAGGGTTGACTGGCTGGATTTCCTTGCAGTCCAAGGGACTCTCAAGAGTTGCCTCCAGCACCACAGTCTTTAAAAAAGGATTTGTCTTTAAAAGGGATATAATGGCAATTATGTTTAGTACTAACAGATTTTCTCCCTGCTGAATCTGTCAATTTTTGATAGAGGGGTGTCAAAATCTTCAGCATTAATAGTGTATTCATCTATTTCTCATTTGATCAGTTTCTGTCTCACATATTTTGACAATTTGTTTTTACACATATAAATATTAAGAATTCTTAGGCCTTCTTGGAAAATTGATCCTTTATCATTATGTAATGTCCCACTTTATCTGATAATTTTCCTTGCTCTGAAGTCTATTCTTCATGGCAAGTAGATAGAAACAGTGAAACAGTGGCTGACTTTATTTTTCTGGGCTCCAAAATCACTGCAGATGATGATTGCAGCCATGAAATTAAAAGATGCTTACTCTTTGAAAGATAAGTTATGACCAACCTTGCCAGGATGCCCCTCACTTGGATGACAAAGTCAAAGACTAAGAAGGAAACTGCAAATCGGATTTTCCTAAATGGGGCATCCCAGGCTGTCCTGAGATAATTCCCTCAGACCTTACCAACCAGACGATCGGGAAGGTGGATTCCCTTCCCCAGGAACAAAGGAAGAATAAAAGGGGCATTTAAATAGATTATTATACCTCCTACTCGTTACTGGAGAGTTTACCAAGAGTTCTCTGAGGGTCATGGCAAGGCCACCACCAAACGGATTCGTACTTGGGTCATCTTTCCACCCCCTACTCCCTTGACAACTCCATGGCGGACGCTCCCTTCCTTGAAGAGACCAGGGGGGAACGGGGCTTAGGAATGCTCATAACTGTAGCCAGCATAGTTGGAAACATTGATTGCTTTTAGGATAGTGTAGACACAGGGATTCATTATAGTAGTTATATAAGGTTAATAGGGTTTTATTGCTAAAGCAGTGCTGCTAGACTGTCTCATTGTCCTCTTTCCTTGTAAGAACTGGAATGTCAGAACAGAATGAGACAGGTAGTGGTTGAGGTTACTAGAATAAAACAGTTTCAAGCTTAGCCCTTCCCTCAAGCCTCTACACAGCTGTACCTGATAAGAGAAAAATGTAACCTTTCTGCTTAGATTGATGTACTTATCATAATTGAATGAAGTATGCTGAAGACAATAAAATAATAAGCATACTATTGTTAAATCTGATTATGCAGAAATCCGACTTCTGCAAGGGAAATGTTTCATGTTGGATTGGGGAATGAGCTCAATGATAAGGTTGTTGATGGAAGATAGAAAACAAAAGATTATATAGAATGATATATGATGTAATGAGGATGTTTCTTGGGTATAAAATTATAAACCAACCATAATAAAGTGAGAGATTGTTCCATCAACACATTGACTCAGTTCAGTACATTACCAATGCCACTCATCACTCAAGACCCTTGAACCCTCTGAGACTGGACCCCGGTACAACCTAGACAAAATATTAAAGAGCAGAGACATTATTTGTCAACAAAGGTCCATCTAGTCAAGGCAATGGTTTTTCCAGTGGTCATGTATGAATGTGGGAGTTGGACTATAAAGAAAACTGAGTGCTGAAGTATTGATGCTTCTGAACTGTGGTGCTGGAGAAGACTCTTGAGAGTCCCTTGGACTTCAAGAAGATCCAACAAATCCATCCTAAAGGAGATCAATCCTAGGTGTTCATTGGAAGGACTGATGTTGAAGCTGAAACCCCAGTACTTTGGCCATATCATGAGAAGAGCTGACTCATTGGAAAAGACTCTGATGGTGGAAAAGATTGAGCGCAGGAGAAGGGGATTGCAGAGGATGAGATGGTTGAATGTCATCACTGACTCAATGGACACGGGTTTGGGTGGACTCCGGGAGTTGGTAATGGACAGGGAGGCCTGGCGTGCTGCAGTTCATGGGGTCGCAAAGAGTCGGACACAACTGAGTGACTGAGCTGAACTGAAGCCTGCTCTGTAGGATATTAATTTAGCCACCTCAGCTTTCTTTCTTTTTTTTTTCATGTACTATATTTTTATTTATCTTTTTACTTTACAGTGTTGTATTGGTTTTGTCATACATTGACATGAATCCTCCATGTGTATACATATGTTCCCCATCCAGAAACCTCCTCCGACTTCCCTCCCCATCCCATCCCTTTGGGTAATCCCAGTGCACCAGCCCTGAGCACCCTGTATCATGCGTTGAACCTAGACTGGCAATTCATTTCACATAATATAATTTACATGATTCAGTGCCATTCTCCCATATCATCCCAACATTCTTTTGATTAGTGATAGCATAGTATATCATTCTTCATTTCTTTGCTTTTAATCTATTAAATATAAGTGGATTTCTTGCAGACAGCATGCATTTGGGCTTTGTTAATTGATTGACTCCAGTAATGTCACTTTTATTTGATTTCTATAAATCATTGACATTTACAGTGATTATCAATATAGTTGGACTAATGTCTACCATACTGTTGTTACTCTTTCTATTTGTTGCACTTGTTCTTTGCTTTTTGTCTTCCACTCTTTTCTGCCTTTCATGGCTGAAAAATAAAATTGAGCATTTTATATGTTTCCATTTTTCTTTTACTTTTAGTGTCAGTTATACTTCTTTTTTTTAACCTCTTTTACTGATGCCCTTGAACTTGAAATATACACTTATACCTGAATTATGTCCACTTTTTTACAACATTGTGCAACTACATAGGCAGCACAAGTAGTTTTATGCAAGATATTCTCAAATTGTCCATCTCATCCCTCATGACATCAATATCATTTAATTTATTTGTTCAAAAGCTATAATTATTGAGTACACTGTTACTATTATTTTGTCTGTTAGACAAATTTTGTCTAACAAAAGTTTTGCTTATTTTGTCTGTTAGAAAAATTAAGAATAAGAGAAATAAAAGGTTTTATCTTTATTTATTCCTCTCTAATAATTTTCCTTTATTTATATAGATATGAATATCTGACCTATATAATTTTATTTTCCTCTAAATAACTTCTTTTAACATTTTTTACAATACTACTCTACAGGTGACAACTTTCTTCTATTTTTGTTTGAGGAAAATAATTATTTCTCCTTCAGTTTTTTTTAATTGAAAGATAATTGCTTCACAGAATTTTGTTGCTTTTTGTCAAACCTCAACATGAATCAGCCATAGCTATACATATGCATATATACATATATCTCCCTTTTGAACTTGCCTCCCATCTCCCTCCCCATCCCACCCCTCTAGGTTGATACAGAGCCCCTGTTTGAGTTTCCTGAGCCATACAGAAAATTCCCATTGGCTATCTATTTTACATACGGTAATGTAAGTTTCCATGTTACTCTCCATACATCTCACCCTCGCCTCCCCTTTCCCCATGTCCATAAGCCTATTTTCTATGTCTGTTTCTCCATTGCTGCCCTGCAAATAAATTCTTCAATATCATTTTTCTAGATCCCACATATATACGGAATCTCCTTCAATTTTGAAGATTTTGCAAAGTATTGAGTCTAAGGTTGGTGATTCTTTTAACATTTTAAGTATTTCACTCCATTTTCTTGCTTACATGGTTTCTAAAGAGAAGTCCAAAGTAAATATTATTTTTGTTCTTCTGTAAGCAAGTTTTTTTTTAATTTTCCTTTCAGGCTTTTGGGAGGAAATTACCTCCTTTAAGATTTAATTGAAAACTGATTTCTCCTAAACAGCTGGAACTCATATACACTGCTAGCAGAAGTATAAATATATAGAATCTCTCTGGGAAACTATGTGGTAATATCTACCAAAGATGGATATTTGTATACCTCATGACTCAATATTTCATTCCTAAATATATAACATAAATGTGCACATATGGTTTCTAAAAAGCTAGTTGAAGAAAGTTCAAATCTCTTTTATTCCAATACTAGAAATATTGTTGCTACAATACATATCACCTCAAAATTTGTATCCTAGAACAACAATCTAAGAAGGAAGGTTATGACCAATCTAGATAGCATATTGAAAAGCAGAGACATTACTTTGCCAACAAAGGTCCATCTAGTCAAGGCTATGGTTTTTCCAATTGTCATGTATGGATGTGAGAGTTGAATGGTGAAGAAAGCTGAGCACCGAAGAATTGATGCTTCTGAACTGTGGTGTTGGAGAAGACTCTTGAAAGTCCCTTGGACTGCAAGAAGATCCAACCAGTCCATCTTAAGGGAGTCCAGTCCTGGGTGTTCATTGCAAGGACTGATGTTGAAACTGAAACTCCAATACTTCGGCCATCTCATGCAAAGAGTTGGCTCATTGGAAAAGACCCTAATGCTTGTAAGGATTGGGGGCAGGAGGAGAAAAGGAAGACAGAGGATGAGATGTCTGGATGGTATCACCAACTCGATGGACATGGGTTTGGGTAGACTCTGGGAGTTGGTGATGAACAGGAAGGCCTGGCATGCTGCAATTCATGGGGTTGCAAGAGTTGGACACGACTGAGCAACTGAACTGAACTGTCATGGGATCTGAGGCAGTGGTGCTAAAATATGAAAGAGACCACGTCATGACTATATGGAGTAACTTGGATACGTCTTAGAAACAATGTTTAATGGAAAAATGGCAGTCATAAAAGTATATATCTGAATGACTTCATTTGCATAAAATTCACTTTTGAGGGAAATTAAGGGCTTTTTTAATACTAGTAATATATTATTTCTTCATCTAGGATTTGATTACATGTGTGTGTGCTCAGTTGCCCAGTTGTGTCCAACTCTTAGTGGCCCTATGGAGTGCAGCCCACCAGGCTCCTCTGTTAATAGAATTTTCCAGGCAAGAATACTGGAGTGGGTTGTAATTTTCTCCTCCAGGGTTTTGATTACATGGACATGTCCAGTTTGTTATAATTCACTGAGCTGTGCATGTTCACACTATTCAGATAGTTTATCATCTTTTCTTATTGATAGCTTACTGTAGTCTTATTCTGCATGACATAATTTTTCAACCAAATTTACATATTAAAATATTTTACCAGCTGACTGTTCTCTCCCTAAAACTGCTATTGCCATCCCTTAAACACAATTTTCTCAGAAGAATATTTATTGCTATTATTATTGCTGCTATTATTTGTTTATACAGGCTAATACTGTGACACAAATGCAAGGAGATGACAATACAGCACAAAGTGGGCTATTATTGTATATTCTGTGAATAGTAGTATCTGGTCACCAGATACAGCTGGTAAGGATAAAAGGTAATTTGACACCATAGTCTTTGAACTTTGTCTGTGCCATAACAAATCATAGCCTTGTCAAAAAGGGCATGCATAATAGGATTTAAAGGTTAGTGACAGTGGCTGCTTAGCATAATTTAGGAAGTATTTTCTGTATACTCAAATCAGGTAAAATATCTCAATCACTCCTCTGCTTAAGGGTATCTGAAACTCCACTAATTCATTCTTCAGGATTAAGGTGTTAATATTCCTAAGAATCTTCTTAAATTGCCAGTACTATGGAGAATAGTGGTAACTATCTGTTAATACCTTGCATAAATTAGTTTGTCAGGTTTGCTGGCCAATCATTAACAATGTGTTCAGTTAACTACAAGTAGAACATATGAGTTTTGATTGTGTTAGAAGATTTGAGAAGGGCTAGAGTTTGAGGCAATAGAGATAGAATAACAGATAAAAATGAGGGGTGTTATTTTCTAATCCCTTCAACCAGTAAACTCATGGAAAATCAACCCTCAATGAAAATGAGCTTATGTCATTGAAACATAACTATATTTTTCCTTTTGATCTTATCCTTCATACTTCCTGAAACTTTTGGCGATTGTCTTAAGATGTGCCAGAAATTGCTGGACACTGAGATTTCTGAAATGCATAAGATAAGATTCTTATTCAGGAGGCTTGCAGTCTAGTGAAGGCAGATAGATGGGGAAACAGTGGAAACAGTGGCTAACTTTATTTGTCAGGGCTTCAAAATCACTGCAGGTGGTGATTACAGTCATGAAATTAAAAGATGCTTACTCCTTGGAAAGAAAATTATGGCCAACCTAGACAGCATGTTAAAAAGAAGAGACGTTACTTTGCCAACAAAGGTCCATCTAGTCAAGGCTGTGATTTTTCCAGTGTTCATGTATGGATGAGAGAGTTGGACTATAAAGAAAGCTGAGCGCTGAAGAATTGATACTTTTGAACTATGGTGTTGGAGTGGATTCTTGAGAGTCCCTTGGACTGTGAGGAGATCCAACTGGTCCATCCTAAAGGAGATCAGTCCTGGGTGTTCATTGGAAGGACTGATGTTGAAGCTGAAACTCCAATACTTTGGCCACCTGATGCGAAGAGCTGACTCATTGGGAAAAATCCTGATGCTGTGAAAGATTGAGGGCAGGAGGAGAAGGGAACGGCGACTGAGGATGAGATGGCTGGATGGCATCATCGACTCAATGGCCAAGGGTTTGGGTGGACTCCTGGAGTTGGTGATGGATAGGGAGACCTGGCATGCTGCAGTTCATGTAGTTGCAAAGAGTTGGACATGACTGAGTGACTGAACTTAACTGTCATGGGATCTACAAAACTTTAATAGCTCCAAGGCAGTGGTGCTAAAATATGTAAATGATACTCTGCTATTTTTTGAGACAGAGCAAGCTTGCTCAAAAGCCTCGGAAGATTTCTTCAACTTTCTGTCAGGTTGTAGTTATAAGGCATCAAGTTAAAGGCTCAGCTTTGTCAATAATCTGTTAAATATCTGGGCCTAATCATATCAGCAGAGCCATAGACCCTGGGAGAATTAAACCTCTACTAAATGGTCCCCTACCTATGACTTTAAGACAATTAAGAGGATTTGGGGGAATTACAGGCTACTGTCACATTTGGATTCTGGATTACGGGGAACTTGACCAGTCTTTAAATAAACTTATAACTGACACTCAACAAGCACAAACTGACAAACTGGTTTGGTCCCTAGATATCCAAAAGACTTTTAACGCTCTTCAGACTGATCTCCTGCAAGCTCCCATCCTGAGCTTGCCCAAAGGGTCAGAATTTAATTTATGTGTCACTGAAAGAAAAGGTATGGCCTTGGGAGTTTTGACATAACCCTAAGGGCCTCACCAGCAACCTATATAGCATACCTGAGCAGAGAATTAGATACAGTGTCACGTGGGTGGCCCCACTGTCTAAGAGTAATTGAAACAACTGCTTTATAAACACCTGAAGCTTTTAAAATAATTAATGGGAGAAATCTTACTGTACTGACTTCTCATGATGTGAGTGGAATCTTAAACTCTAAAGTTAATACTTGGATGACAGAAAGTAGACTTCTGAAATGTCAGTCATTATTGTTAGAAGGACCAATAACCAAGCTTAAAGTCTGTGGAAACTTAAATCCTGCCACTTTCCTTCCTGAGAAGGAAAATGAAACACCTGATCATGATTGTTGCCAATTTCTAACTTTAAACTATTCAGCTCGGGAAGATCTGATGGATATCCCATTAGAAAATCCTGATTTGGAAATATTTACAGGTTGCAATTATTTTGTTCTGGATGGAAAGCATAAACAGATTACACTGTGGTGATAGCTGAACAGGTTTTAGAAGCAAAATCTCTCCCTCAAGGAATGAGTGCTCAGCTAGCAGAGTTTGTGGCTCTGACTCAAACTCTAGAGTTAAGCAAAGGGCAGTAAGTAAATATCTACATTGATTCTACGTATGCTTATTTGACTTTACATGCTCATGCTGCAATATGGAAAGAAAGACAATTGTGATAGTAAGCAGGCTAAGGAGGTTATAAAAATTTTAATCCATGAAATTATTCCCAGGTTTGGGCTGCCACAGAACCTTCAGAGTGACAATGACTCTGCCTTTAAAGCTGGTGTAACTCAGGGTTTGTCAAAAGCTCTAGGAATAGAATATCACTTACACTGTCTCCAAACCCCAATCCTCAGGAAAGATTGAAAAAGATAATGACATTATTAAGAGACATCTGTGCAAATTAACTCAAGAGATGCAGGGCTACCCATAGCTTTAATGAGGGCTCAAGTTGCCTCCAAAAAGGAAGGATTGTCCCCCTTTGAGTGTATTTATGGAAGGTCTTTCTTATGCACAGACATTGATATAGACCCTGAAGCCTTGGAATTAAAAATTATGTAACTCAGCTCTCTGCTTTTCAACGGGCATTAATGGAACTGTGGGAGGTGACTCTTGACCCAGCCTCTGAGTCAAGCGATCCTTTATTTGAGCCAGGAATCAAGGTCCTGATAAAATCACTAGGATCTGGGGGTCAATCCCTCGAGCCCCTCTGAGAAGGCCCTTACCATGTTATTCTTTGTTCTCCCACAGCTGTCAAAGTGTCAGAAATTGATTCGTGGGTACATCACACTCGAGTTAAGAGGTGGCACCCTGACCAGAACTAACTGATGTCATTTTGTGTCTTTCTATGGTCTGACTTTGTACTTTTCAGATGGGCCTGATAATCTGTGTGAGCCTACTTCTGCTGACTCCAAAAATCCTGAGTCTGCCATTTGATCTTTAAGATAATGCCTTCCTGTCCTGGACTCACTCCATTGCTGCATTCCACAATTGGTCTAACTGCTGTGTCTGTGGCATGCTCCTCTCTTCATCAATGGAAGGCTTCCCATGGAAGGCATCTCCACTTCAAGTAAAGGACTTTCTCTAAGTTTGCAAATACCTTTGACAACAACAATCATATGTGATGCTTATTCTTAATCTGATGACATCTAATAATCCTAAAATGGACTGGTGCAACACTTTGTACTTTATGGACATAATGTGACATTTAATTTTGATTATACATTGTCTTGGTTTAATGACTATTTTGCTACACATAAGAAGATAAATGGGTCTAGATCTGGTGGCTTTTTACCTGATGTTTATCAAATATGGGATGAGGTTATACGGCTAACTCCTGAAAAGGGACGTCTAATATCTAGCACCCCTATATGCTAGGAACAAATAGAGCCATCCCGAGAAGTTAGCCAACAACTTAAGTATAATGACTGGAAACAATTGGAATTTTTGCCTCAGGAAATATGCAATGTAATCATTCCCATGTTTTCCAATCTGAATTCAGGTCCTCCCTTTGCCTGGCCAGGCACTGATTGGGACTGGATATCTCAATCGCACTTGCTTGCTCCAAATGGGACCTACTGGATATGTGGCTCTTACCTATGGGCGTGGCTTCCCCCTGGCTGGATATGGAGATGCACTCTAGGTCTAGCTTTTACTCGTGGCTTCATATTTTCAGAGCTTCCAGAGAAGCCTGCTAATTTACCACACCTTAGAACTTGCTGGGCAAGGTCTGTTTTTCACTGATATGATTATTTGGCTGCAGTATTTGTTCTCTCACTGGGAAGTACAGATGTTATGCTATGAGTGGATGCTCTGACTAACTTTATTCAACAGGCATTACAAAATCCTCGAGAAGTTATTTCAGCTCTTAATGCTGAATAAATACAAATTAGAAAGGTGGTTTTACAAAACAGATTTGCCTTAGATATTCTGACAGCTGCATAAGGAGGAACTTGTTCCCTTATTTATACTTAGTGTTGTACATATATACCTGATGATTCAGGGTATGGATGCTCTTGAAGCTTCAATTGCCTCACTTTGGGAGATGTTAACTAGTTCCCCATGGTGGAGAACTATCCTAATTTCAATAGTTCTGATTGTTCTGTTTTTGCTGTTTTCTTCCTGCATCTGTAACTGTGTAGCTGGATTTGTTTCTAGTCGCATGAAAGTTTTTAAGTTACAAATGGTTGCTCAAACTCCTGCAACTGTGGCAGCTTCTTCTAACTACTACTTGGGCCCCCTGGATCAGAGACCCTCAGTATGAGGGTTTGGAGAATATGTTGCCTCACCAATTTAGGGGCGATGCCCCTTCTCAGCTCAGAAGCAGTTACAGAATGAGAACAACACCCCTTTCCCTAGGCAACATAATTCTCCTAAAAGAAAAGGAGGGAATAAGAGGGTAACAGGCAGGAAGGCCAGAGGTCTCCAAATTGAGGAAATAGGCTGCAAGTGTCAGACAATTTTTTACCTTCCTCTCAAGTTGCAGAAGGAAACAAACTACAAGTGTTAGATTTTCTCCCCTTCTTTATACAAATTTTGAGTTTCTCTAAAAATTCTGTGTTGCCATGATGGCACCTGGTTACACCTGAAATTAACCTTCTGAGACCTTGAGCTAACCAATGTGTTTTTCTTATGTAAATGTTTTTCTTAAGCTATGCTAATGAACAATGTACTTATTCTAGACTCTGTCTTCAAGTTGGTTCAAACCAACTTGACAAAGCAGTAAGTTTTACTATGCAAATATTCTCTTAAGTTATGTTAATGAGACTATGTATTTGCTTGGAAACCTGCCTTTCTTCAAGACCCATGTCAGTCATTTTATGGCCCAGTACCACTCACCTTGTGCCAATGTTATCTCAAAATGCATGTTGTGAGTGAGCGTCCTTGTGCCAGTCTCTGAGTTTTGAGACATTTCCTTTCTCTAATTAGCAGCCTGCTAGTAGCTATATAACATCCAGCTAAGGACTAGCAGGGGGTCACTCTTTCTGCTCCCTTCTGATGTCTGTGTCAGAAGCTTTCTCTGTCTCTTTTATACTTAAATAAAACTTTATTACATAAAACCTCTGAACAGTCAAGCCTTGTCACTGTGGCTGGATTGAATTCCTCTCCTCTAGAGGCCAAGAATCTTGGTGTCTTTCACAGCCCAACAACAACCTTTCAATTTTTAGTATTGCCTTGTTAACATGTGAAATGAGTGCAACTGTATGATAGTTTGAACATTCTTTCATATTGCCTTTCTTTGGGATTGGAATGGAGACTGAGCTTTTCCAGTCCTGTGACTCAATTCTCTTAGCTTTTGCTTGTCTGTAAAGCTTTTGATTTCTCCATCAAATATGAATGAGAGCTGTGCTGGATAGAGTATCCTTAGTTGTAGATTTTTCCTTTCATCACTTAAAATAGACCCTGTGTCTCTTTTGGTCTGCAGAATTTCTGTTGAAAAATCAGCTGAAAACCTTGTCAGGATTCCCTTATATGTTATTTGCTGCTTCTCCTATTTATTTTTAATACATTTTGTTTTTCTATAAAATCTCTGTTTGATTAATATTTGTCTCAGAATATTCCTACTTGGGTTTATCCTGTATGGGATTCTCTGTGATTCCTGGAATTGAGTGACTTTCCTTTTTCATATTGGGGAAGTTTTGGCTATATCTTCAAATATATTCTCATGCACTTTCTTTTTCTCTTCTCATTCTGGGACCCCCATAATGTCAATGTTGATGTATATAATATTTTCCCAGTGATATCTGAGACTGTCCTCATTTCTACTGTCCTCATTTCTTTTCATTTTTTTATTATGAATTTGACAATGATTTCCACCATTCTGTCTTCCAGCTCACCTATTTGTTCTGACTCAGTTATTCTGTAATTGACTCCTTCTACTCTTTTTAAATTTGGTTATTGGGTTGTTCGTATCTTTTTGTTTTTTAAATCTTCTAGCTCCATTCCTCCACACTTTCTCTTAGATTTTATACCATTTTTACTTTTATTACTCTGAATTATTTCTCAAGTAGATTGCTTATCTCCTCTTCATTCAGTTTTTCTTGTAGGTCTTTATCTTGTTCCTTCATTTCCAATATTTATCTCTCATCTTAATTTTCTAAGTATTTTTGTTTGTGATCTGCTTTCCACAGAGTGCAGAACTGTAGTTCTTCTTGCTTCTGACTTCTGTCTCCTGGTGGGTGAGGTTGGTTGAGGGGCTTTTTCAGGCTTTCTGGTGGGAGGGATTGGTACTGCTCTCTCATGGGTGAAGTTGGGTCTTGTCTTCCTAACGGCCAGGGCCATGTCAAGGGCTGTGTTTTGTAGTGGCTGTGAGCTCAATACAACTTTAAGCAGTCTGTCTTATGACGATTGGGGATGTATTCCTATCTTGATAATTAGTGGCCTGAGGCTTTCCAGCCTGAACCCTAGAAGTTTTTGAGAGGGACTGGGTCTTTGTGAAAAATGTGGACTTATGAGAGAGCTCACTCTGATCCATATTGCCTGGGGCTTACATTACCAATGCCCTTGCCATCACAGTGAGCTATATTCAACCTTCATTTCCCCAGGAGAACTTTCAACACCCCTAAGTAGGTGTGGCCCATGTTTCCAAGGAGGTAGGTATTCTTTTGTGCTGAGTCTCAATGTAAAGGAGACCTTATGTGTTCCCTCAAAGAGTGGAGTCTGTTTTCTTCAGCCTTGTGGAACTACTGCACTCAAGCTCTGCTAGCCTTCAAAGGTAAGTCTTTAACTGGGAGTTGGTCTCCTGCCAAATTCCAGATCATCATCCTGTCTCAGAGGGCTATTTTATGTTTGAAAGTCCCTGTGTAGTCTGTGTAGCTTTATATTTTTGGTTCAGGTGCTGTTTTTAGTACACATGTCTACCATTTCTTTCCTCAATATTTGTTGGTCATTATTCCCTTTATAGGGGCTTCCAAGATGGTGCTAGTGGTAAAGATCTCACCCACCAATGCAGGAGATATAAGAGATGCGGATTCAATCCCTGAGTCAGGAAGATCTCCTGGAGAAGGCATAGCAACCCACTTCAGTATTCTTGCCTGGGGAATCCCATGGATGGAGGACATTGGTGGCTTACATTCCATAGTGTCACCAAGCAGACATGACTGAAGTGACTTAGCATGCATGCATTTCCTTTATAGGTGGTTTGACTGATACTGTGACCAGAGTCTGCATCAGACATTGAACATGGCCTCCCCTTTGCTCTATGGTTGTTACTGCCTTGTCAGAGGTGAGGTCTACTCTCTGATTGTTTGAGCAGAGGCCCCTAGATCTGTGTCTTAGCTGTGATTCTGCTCTGTGCTGTGAGCTGGGTGAGATTGGAATACTCCCATTGGCAGGAAGCTACTAAGTATTCCTCCTCTGAACCTGTTCACCTGTGGTTGTGCTCTATTGTGTCACCTTTCATCCATGCATAAGCTCTCTGTTTTTGGCACTTCTCTGAGCCAAACCTAACTGTGTGTATAATGGCTATTTGCCCTGGTATCTCTCAGACATTTTTGTCACTAGGCCACCAGCATAGATCTGCTGAAGTCAGGTTCAAGGATTGCAGTTTTCATTGTTATGGACCCACTGTGTGAACTATGGGCACACCTCACATTCTGGGTTGGCCAAATCCCTGTGTGTATATGCCCAGAAAGGCTACAGCTGTATCTTGGTTATGGAAGCACTTGATGTCCATTCAGATATTCAGTCAGCACTGAGTTTACTAAGCTGGTTGTGGTGGTGTCAATTCACAGTTTGTGTATCTTCAAGGAGAGATTTCAGGGTTTTTTGTTGTTGTTTGTTTGTTTTTTGTTTCTTTCCCTCAGTTGCACAGAACCTGGTTCTCAGCTCTGGTTTCAGCCCCAACTCTGCAAATTGGCTACCCACAAGAGTGTACTCCTGAGGCTGCCTCAGAGCAGAAGAGTTCACACTAACATGGAAGGTTCCTGGAGGTGTGGTGGCTGGGTCACAAGATCCTGACAGTGATGGGGGCATGCACAGTAGTCAACAGCCATGAATATGAAAGAGCTGTCCTTCAGAGTACCAAGGGAAGTACACAGGGAGAAAGTTGTAATGGCAGTCCCATCCTGTTTTTTGTCACTCAACAATGCCATTTCATGTCTATGGCAGTCCAGATTTCCTTCACAAGCATTCTCAGTTGTAAATTTCCTTACTCTATCCCTTCACATTGTTTCCTTGAAGCCAACAGCAGTTCTCGCCCCAGGTTTGCTCTTCAAATTCAACATTTTCAGTACCCAACTCCCATTTGCACCAGTAGACAGAGGTCTCAGGCTGGGGTATGAAGTTCTGTGACATAGACCATCTATGTAGGTTTTATTTTGTCATGCTTGCCACACACTGCTTGCTGTACACGCTTCTGACACCCCTCCGATCTCTCCTGTTCCAACTGATCTCCCCACTGATGACAGGGCTTCCTCAGATGCAGAAATTTCAGCCTCTTTCCCCCAAGAGGTGCATGTTTTGTTTTACCTTCTCTCCTCTTCATTTCCCTTCTTTCTTTTGTCCTTCCTGATCATAAAAGGATCTTTCTTGTTCCTTTAGGTGTCCAAGGTTTTCGGCTAGTGTTCAGTGGTGCTCTGTGAGAATTATTTGTAGAAGTGTTCTTGATGCATTTGTGGTGAGGAATGCACTCCACATCCTCCTACCCCTTCATTATCTTGACTTTCTCTTATTTTTGGTATTTCTTATATGGTTTTTGTTCCTTAGTTTCTCTTTTAATGTTTTCTTAGTATTTAGTTGACTATTTTATACTGTACTACTTTGAGTCTTTTCTTCTTTTCTGTATACTCTTAGTTACTTTCTTAAAAGTGCTTTGAGGATTAGAATTACCTTATTAAACTTGTAATAATCTAATTTGAATAATTCAAATTTTGTTTCAGTGTTATGAAAACATTCATACCCTAAAAACCCATGACATCCTTAATAATTTTCAAGATTATTTCTTTATACACTATGTTCTCATTAACATAGGTTTATAATTATTGTTTATCCATTTGTCATTTAAATCATAAGGAAAATGAGAGGAGTTACAAACAAATAGTACAATAGTACTGGGTTTATATTTATCTGTGTATTTACTTTCATTTTCTAAAATTTTATCATATGGCTGCCTCTTAATTTAGTGTTCTTTCTTTACACATTGAAGGATTACTTTTACTGTTCTTCTTCGAGGACAGATCTGGGCTTCCCTGGTGACTTAGCAGAAAGAAGCCACCTGCAATGAAGGAGCCACAGGAGACATGGATTCAGTCTCTGGATCAGAAAGATCCCCTGGCAGAGGGCATGACAACTCACTACAGTATTCCTGTTTGGAGAATCCCATAGACAGAGGAGCATGGCAGGCTATAGTCCACTGGGTTGCAAAGATTTGGAGAGGACTGAAGCAACTTAGTATGAATGCAAAATGTATGAGAGGTTTATTAGTAGCAAAATCTCTTAGTTTTGTTTGTTCATCTAAAAATGTCTTGATTTACTTTTCAGTCTTGAAGAATAGTTGTTTTTTTTCAGATATAGAATCCTTGGAAGATTGCATTTCCCTCCCTATACTCCTTTAAATATGTCATCCCAGTGCCTACTGGACTCTGTGATTTCATATGAGAAATCAACTATTTTAATGAAGTTTTATTTCATATTATAAGTCACTTTTGCTGTTTCAAAGAGTCTCTCCTTTTATACATGCACCCAAATATTTACTGCAGCACTATTGACAATAGCCAGGACATGGAAGCAAACTAAAGGTCCATCAATAGAGGAATGGATAAAGACAATGTGGCATATACATACAATGGAGTAATACTCAGCCATAAGAAGGGCAAAAATTGTGCCATTTTCAGAGATGTGAATGGACCTGTCATACAGATCGAAGTAAGTCAGAAAGAGAAAAACAGATATAAAGATATAATATATTAATATCCATATGAGATCTAGAAAAATGATACAATTCAGTTCAGATGCTCAGTTGTGTCCAAATCCTTTGTGATGCCATGGATGCCAGGTTTCCCTATCACCAACAGCCAGAGCTTGCTCAAGCTCGTTTCCTTCGAGTTGGTGATGCAATGCAACCATCTCATCCTCTGTTGTTCTCTTCTCCTCCTGCCTTCAATCTTTCCCAGCATCAGGGTCTTTTCAATGAGTCAGTTATTCACATCAAGTGGCCAAAGTATTGGAGCTTCAGCTTTAGCATCTGTCCTTCCAATGAATATTCAGAATGGATTTCCTTTAGGATAGACTAGTTTAATCTTACTATCCAAAGGACTCTCAAGGGTCTTCTCTAACATCACAGTCCAAAGGCATCGATTTTTTGGTGCTCAGCTTTCTTTATGGCCAAAATTTCACATCCATACATAACTACTGGAAAAACCATAGCTTTGACTAGGTGGAACTAGGTCGGTAAAATAATGTCTCTGTTTTTTAATATGCAGTCTAGGTTGGTCATAGCTTTTCTTCCAAGGAGCAAGTACCTTTTGATTTCATGCTGCAATCACCATCTGCAGTGATTTTGAAGCCCAAGAAAATAGTCTATCACTGTTTCCGTTGTTTCCTCATCTATTTGTCATGAAGTAATGGGACCAGATGCCATGCTCTTATTTTTTTTTTGAATGTTGACTTTTAAGTCAACTTTTTCACTCTCCTTTTTCACTTTCATCAAGAGGCCCTTTAGTTCTTCTTTACTTTCTGTCATAAGGGTGGTGTCGTCTGAATATCTGAAGTTATTGATATTTTTCCTGGCAATCTTGATTCCAGCTTATGCTTCATCCAGTACGGCATTTCTGCATATAAGCTAAATAAGCATGCTGACAATATGTAGTCTTGATATACTCTTTTCCTGATTTGGAACCAGTCTGTTGATCCCTGCCCAGTTTTAACTGTTGGTCCTTGACCTGCATACAGATCTCTCAGAAGGCATGTAAAGTGGTCTGGTATTCCCATCTCTTGAAGAATTTTGCACAGTGTGTTGTGATCTACACAGTTATCCCATGGACGGGCTTCTGAGGAGCTACAGTCCATAGGATCACAAAGAGTAGCACATAACTGAGTCACTAAAATGATACAGTCAAAGGCAGCACAGCTAATGAAGCAGAAGTCAATGTTTATCTGGAATTCTCTTACTTTTTCTATGACAGAATGAATGTGGTCAATTGATCTCTGGTTCCTCTGCCTTCTCTAAATCCAGCTTGAATATCTGGAAGTTCTGGGTTCATGTACTGCTGAAGCCTATCTTGGAGAATGTTGGACATTTACTTTACTACTGTGAGAGATGAGTGCAATGCAATTTTTGGTAGTTTAAACATTCTTTGACATTATCTTTCTTTGGAATCGGAATGAAAACTGACCTTTTCCAGTCCTGCGGCCACTGCTGAGTTTTCCAAATTTGGTGGCATCTTAAGTGCAGCACTTTAACAGCATCATCTTTTTAGGATTTGAAATAGTTCAGTTGGAATTCCATAACCTCCACTAGATTTGTTGGTAGTGATGCTCCCTAAGGCCCATTTGACTTCACACTTCAGGATGTCTGGCTTTAGATGAGTAGTCACAACATTATGGTTATCTGGGTCATTAAGATCATTTTGTATAGTTCTTCTGTGTATTCTTGCCAACTCTTCTTAATATCTTCTGCTTCTGTTAGGTCCATACCGTTACTGTCCTTTATTATGACTATCTGCATGAAACGTTCCCTTGGTATCTCTAATTTTCCTGAAGAGATCGCTAGTCTTTCCATTCTATTGTTTTCCTCTGTTTCTTTGCATTGGTCACTTAGCAAGGCTTTCTTATCTCTCTTTTCTATTCCTTGGAACTCTACATTCAGATAGATATATTTTTCCTTTTTTCCTTTGCCTTTTGCTTCCTTTTTTTTTCTTCAGCTGATTGAAAGGCCTACTCAGACAAGAATTTTGCCTTTTTGCATTTCTTTTTCTTGGGGATGCTTTTGATCACCTCTTGTACAGTGTTATGAACCTCTGTGCATAGTTCTTCAGGCACTCTCTCTAACAGATTTAATCCTTTGAATCTATTTGTCACTTTTACTGTATAACTGTAAGGGATTTGATAATGTCACACCTGAATGATCTAGTGGTTTCCCTTACCTTCTTCATTTTACGCCTGGATTTTGCAATAAGGGTTTCATAATCTGAGCCACAGTCATCTCCTGGTCTTGTTTTTGCTGATTGTATAGAGTTTCTCCATCTTTGGCTCAAAAAAAATATATTCAGTCTGATTTTGGTATTGACCATCTGGTTATTTTAATGTGTAGAGTCATCTCTTGCGTGGTTGGGAAAGGGTTTTTGAATGGTACAGATGAACCTAATTCCAAAGCAGAAATGCAGACATAGTTTTGATAATGAGTGCATGGATGTTAAGGTGGGCAAGGGCAGGTGGGATAAATTGGGAGATTGGGAGTGACATATATACATTACTATGTGCAAAATAGATGACTAATGGAAATTTACTGTATAGCACTGGGCACTTTATTCCATGCTCTGTGATGACCTAAATGGGACGGAAATCCAAAAAGAGGAGATATATCTGTATGTATAGCTGATTCACTTTGTTGTGAAGCAAAAACTAACACAAGATTGTGAAGCAACTATATTCTATTAAATTTTTATTATAATAGTCTCTATTTTTCATGTTTTGACAATGTAACTAAAACATGTGTTGCTGTAGATTTTTCTGAGTTTATCCTTTTGATAATTAGTTCAGTTTCTGATTGTATAGATTTCTTTCATTCATCAAATTTGCAATATTTTGAGTCCGTATTATTTCACATATTATTTCTGCAATTAGAAAGTCTTGATTCATGTCAATGTATGGCAAAACCAACAAGATAATGTAAAGAAAATAAAAATAAATAAATAAATACAATTAGTTTTACAACAACAACCAAAAAAATAAAGTTATAAATAAAATAAAATATATTTGTATAAAGATAAAAAAAGAAAGCCTTTTCCTCCAAATTTTAATTTTATTGAAGTCCAACACATCTATTTTCTCCCTGTAGCCTATGCTTTATTTACATATTTAATACTCTCTTGTCAATTCAAGGATTTCCCTGGTAGCTCAGAGATCAAAGGACCCACCTGCAATGCCAGAGACCAGTTTGATCCCTAGGTCTGGAAGATCCCCTAGAGAAGGGAATGGCTACCCACTCCAGTATCCTTGCCTAGAGAATTCCATGAAGGTAAAGAATATTTGCCCCTAAACAATTATATTCTTAAATCTTAATTCCTAAGAGGGGGGATTGAGTTAATTTTTATATATAATGTAAAATATATGGGTATGTCTGTACTTCAACTCAATATAGTCCAAAATAGTGGCTATCAAATTGTGATCTTAGGACCAGCAGCATCAGCATTACCATGAAACTTGATACTTTCCCAAATTATTGGGCTCTACCCCACTGCTATTGAATCGGATAATCTGGTTGTGGAGTCCACCAATCTGTGTTTTAACAGTCCTCCAAAGATCATTCTGTGTTTCAACAGCTGCCAAAGAGATGTTTAATGGAAAAAAATGAAAATTATTGGCACTTTGGCTCATTGGTTTGCCAAAATAAAAAAAAAATATTATTTTAGTTTACATTGCAGTTATTCTACATTAATTTCAGCATAGCCCACATTAGAAATAACTTCGACTTAGACTAGAGACTGTGAACAATACAATAAATTTCACTTCAAAAAATTTCTCAAGAAAACTCTTGGTTGATCTAATAAAGAAGTCTCAATGATATTGCTATACTTTCATTTTTATTCTTTCCTCAGGTATTTTTAAAGCCTCCTCAGATGAAGTGAAAGGCAAGGGAGGAAGGAAAAGACACTCAACTGAAAGAAGAGCTCCAGAGAATACCAAGGAGAGATAAGAAGAACTTCAACTAAAACTGCAAAGAAATATAAGAAAACAATAGAGTGGGAAAGACTAGATATCTCTTCTAGAAAATTGGAAATATCAAGGAAACATTTGCTGCAAGGATGGGTAGGATAAAGGATAGAAATTTTAAGGACCTAAGAGAAGCAGAAGAAATTAAGAAGAGGTGGCAAGAATGCACAGAAGAGCTATACAAAATAATAATAATAATACCTTAATGATGTGGACAACCATGATGGTGAGGTCACTCACCTTGACTTCTTGGTGTGAAGTCAAGAGTGTCTTAGGAAGCATGACTAGGAACAAGGTTAGTGAAGTGATGAAATTCCAGCTGGACTATTTAAAATCCTAAAAGACGATGCTGTTAAAGTGGTGCACTCACTATGTCAGCAAATTTGGAAAACTCAACAGTGGCCAAAGGACTGGAAAAGGTCAGTTTCATTCAAATCTCAAAGAAGGGCCATGCCAAAGAATATTCAAACTACCATGCAACTGTCATCATTTCATATGCTAGTAATATGCTAGTAAGCTTATGCTGAAAATCTTTCAATCTATGTTTCTGCAGTATGTGAACTGCAAACTTTCAGATGTACAAGCTGAGCTTCAAAGAGCCATAGGAACCAGAGATCAAATTGCCAACATTTCTTGGATCACGAAGAAAGCATGTGAGTTACAGAAAAACATTTACTTCATTGACTATGCTAAATTCAAGTCAATGAAGCAGAAGTAAATGGGGTTATCAGACCACCTTACCTGTCTCTTGAGAAACTTTTATGAAGGTCAAAAAGTAACAGAACCAGACACTGAGCAATTGAATGGTTCAAAATTGGGAAAGGAGTATGGAAAGGCTGTAGATTCTTACCCTGTTTATTTAACTTATATGTAGAGCATATCATGAAACCATCACATCCTCTGTCACGCTTTTCTCCTTCTGCCTTCAAACTTTCCTAGCATCAAGGTGTTTTCCAATGAGTCATCTGAGAATGAGATGGCTGAAAGGTATCACCAATTCAATGTACATGAACTTGGGCAAACTCTTGGAGATAGTGAGGGACAGAGAAGCCTGGCATGCTGCAGTCTATAGGGTCACAAAGAGTTGAAAATTACTTGGTGACTGAACACACATCATGCAATATGCTGGGCTGGATGAATCACAAGCTGGAATCAAGACTGTCAGAGAAATATTAACAACCTCAGATATGCAGATGATACTACTCTAGTGGTAGAAAGTGAAGAGGAATTAAAGAGCCTCTTTTATAAGGGCAAAGGAGGAAAGCGAGAAAGCTGGCTTGAAACTCAACATAAAAAAAAAGCTAATATCATGGCATCCAGTCCCATCACATCATGACAAGTAAAAGGAGAAAAATTGGAAGCAGTGACAGATTTTATTTTCTTTGGCTCCAAAATCATTTCAGACAGTGATTTCATCCATGAAATTAAAAGACACTAGCTGCTTGAAAAGAAAACTATGACAAACCTCAGTTCATTTCATTCACTCAGTCCTGTCCCCATGGACTTTGCAACCCCATGGGCTTTGCTTTGCTTTGTGATCCCATGGACTGCAGCACATCAGATTTCCCTGTCCTTCACCAGCTCCCGGAGCTTGCTCAAACTCATGTACATTGAGTCAATGATTCCATCCAACCATCTCATCCTCTGTCATCCCCTTTTCTTCCTGCCTCTATCTTTCCCAGCATCAGGGTCTTTTCCAATGAGCCAGTTCTTTATATCAGGTGGCCAAATATTGGAGCTTCAGCTTCAGCATCAGTCCTTCTAATGAATATTCAGGATTGATTTCCTTTAGAATTGACTGGATTGATCTCCTTGTAGTGCACTGGACTCTCAAGAGTCTTCTCCAACACCGCAGTTCAAAAGCATCAATTCTTGGCTGCTTTCTTTACAGTCCGACTCTCACATCCATACATGAATATTGGGAAAACCATAGCTTTGACTATATGGACCTTTGTCAGTAATGTCTCTGCTTTTCAACATGCTGTCTAGGTTGGTCATAGCTTTTCTTCCAAGGAGCAAGCATCTTTTAATTTCATGGCTGCAGTCACCATCTGCAGTGATTTTGGAGCCCAAGAAAGTAAAGTCTGTCACTGTTTCCATTGCTTCCCCATATACTTGTCTTGAAGTGATGGGACCAGATGCTATGATCTTAGCTTTCTGAATGTTGAGTTTTAAGCCAGGTTTTTCACTTTCGTCTTTAGTTCTTCTTCACTTTCTGCTATAAGAGTGGTGTCACCTGTATATCTGAAGTTATTGATATTTCTCCTGGCAAGCTTGTGCTTCATCCAGCCCAGCATTTCACATGATGTGCTCTGCATATAAGTTAAATAAGAAAGGTGACAATATATAGCCTTGACATACTCCTTTCCTGATTTGGAACAAGTCTGTTGTTCCATGTTCAGTTCTAACTATTGCTTCTTGACCTGCATGCAGATTACTCAGGAGGCAAGTAAAGTGGTCTGGTACTCCCATCTCTTTAAGAATTTTCCACATTTTTTTTTTCATCATCAGAAAAATGACAAATTTAGACAGCATATTAAAAAGCAGAAACATTGCTTTGCCAACAAAAGTGTATGTCTGTGTACTCAGTCACCCTTGACTCTAGCCTGCCAGGCTTCTCTGTCCATGGGATTTTACAGGCAAGAACAATGGAGTGGGTTGCCCTCCAGGGGATCTCCCCGACCTAGGGATCAAATGCAAGTATCAAACTCATGTCTCTTGCATCTCCTGTAATGGCAGGTGGATTCTTTACTCACTGAGCCATCAGGGGCTTTGCTGACAAATGGCTGTGTAGTCAAAGCTAGGGTTTTTTTCTCTCCAGTAATCATATGCGATTTTAAGAGTTGGACCATAAAGAAGGCCAAGTGCCAAAAATTGATGCTTTTGAATTGCAGTGCTGGAAAAGTCTCTTGAGAATCTCTTGGTCTGAAAGGAGGTCAAACTAATGAGTTGTAAAGGAAATCAACACTGGATATTCATTGGAAGGACTGTTGCTGAAGCTGAAGCTTCAATACTTGGTCATCTGATGCAAAGTGCTGACTCATTGGAAAAGTCCCTGATGTTGAGAAAGACTGAAGGCAAAAGGAAAAGAGGTCAGAAGAGGAAGAGATAGATAGAATTACTGAGTCAAAGAAGTTTAATATGATCAGACTCTGGTATATACTGGAGGACAGAGGAGCCTGGCTTGCTACAGTCCATGTGATCAGGAAGAGTTGGAAATGACTTAGCCTACAAGTGATATCTCTTAATGTAGACTATCAATGTAAAGTAAAGTATGCCTTTTATTAACAAAATAAAGGAAGGAGAAATTGGTACACTACAGAGTCTTCAGATGCCAATAGAAAAAATAAGATGACTTCATTTGTTAATATCCTTAAATAATAGCTTTTGATTTCATGCTATTCTAGAAATATTTATAGAATTCATTTTAGCAAGTATAGAATATCACTATTTTTATCTACAAGTAGTTTGTGTGACACAGATAACCTTCATAACTGGCAAACTTGGGCAGAAAATTATTAGCCCATAGCAGGATTTAAGTGATGGCACTTTCCCAGTACTAATATACTTCTGACATCCTCATAATTAATTTTGATATTACAGATTCTAAATATTTTTCAATGACAGTGGATTAAATGTTATGTTAACTAGTATTACATAATATTTAAATTAGTAAGGTTATTATCTTTGATGATATACAAATCTCCAGAAGAAACTCTATTTTAAAGTACCAAAAGTTAGCATTGATTGTGTGTCCACTCAGTTGTATCCAACTCTTCGTGACCCCATGGACTACAGCCTGCCAGGCTCCTCTGTTCATGGAATTTTTCAGGCAACAATACTGGAGTGGTAGTCATTTTCTAAGAAGTATAAATTATGAAGCCTTTTTATCCACAAATTTATTCTTGTAGTCAATAGAAATTAAGAAAAATAATTACTCATAGCCCCCAGAGTAACAAATTACATGACCGAGATTATTTAATAAGTTGTAGAAATTAATATTGGGAAGTGTTATCAGTGTATTACTTACCTTTTTGATTCTTAATAAAACAGAAATGTAGAAGATACTATGACACTATAAAAGTTCAAGAATAATATAAGAAAACTGATAAGACACATTTCTTTTACTGAAACCCATTAATTTTTTTTAAGTATTTATTGAATTTGTTATAATATTGCTTCTGTTTTATGTTTTGAATTTTTAGCTCTGAGGCATATGGGATCTTATCTCCCTGACCAGGAATTGAACACATAGCTCCAGCACTGAAAGATGAAGTCTTAACCACTGGACCACGAGTAAAGTCCCAGGACACATATCTTAGAATAAATAATATTACATTCTATCAGTTCTACTCAAAGGGGAAATTTTGTGAAATTTACAGGTAAGAGCTTAGTGTAAAATACTCCTCAGACTTTACTATTTGTCCCTCACATGTAGATTTCCACTTCCCTATTGTCTTACAGTAAATGTTCAGCTTCCTGCACTAAATAGAACTTGGGCAAATATCTGGATAATTTAAACAGCATAAAGAATTTGCCTTAAAAATGTTTGGATGAAGACAATTATTGTCTGAAAAACTCAAAAAACAAACCAAAAAAAGATTATGGAAGTTATAATAGGCTTGATGTAGGTCTTAGGAAATCAGGTAATCAACTTTTTTATGTCAATAAAGTTATATTTTTAATACCATAGTATGTACTTAAGGTTATTTAAAATATTTTCTTGACTAGAAAAAATCATCTATGGAATCCATTTATAGCTGTGATTTCATCCCTGTTCATTAGTCATCTACCTATTGATCTATTTATTAATTGCCTATTTCATACTAAACACTGTTAGCCACTATGAGCACAAATAAGGATATTAATATCATACAGATTTTTTTTCCAATACAACCACAGTCAAGTATGGAGACAGCCATATAAAAACATATGCTCAATAGAATTTGTAAGCATTAAGGTAGAAAAAAGGTTGGAATGAAGGAAAGCTAAGAAAAGATTCCAAAATAACTAAACTTCACCAGGGTCTTGAAAAGTGAATATTTTCCCATTACATTCAAGTGAGTCATCAGAAGAAAACTCAGAGGTGTTAAGAAGGGAATTTGGTAAATAAACTGAGTTATGAATGGCTAAAACTTCAGGTACAAGAGGAAAAAAAGGCCGGATCATGAGGAGCATCACACATCACACAAAGGAGTTTGATATTTATGCTGCATGCAATGTGTTTCAAGCAGAGGAAAGATTTATGTTCTAGAAAAACACTCTGGTAGAGTTTGAATTCAAAACAATCAACTTTGTAATCTAGGAAAAATTATTTGATCTTTATATTCTGTTTCCTCAAGAGTAAAACACAGTAATGTAAACTAACCATTTTTAACTGTTTCAGATATTATGGGCCTTTTAATAAGTAATACTTACTATTGAGCCTATTAAAAACATACAAATACAGTATGAAACATACCAATGAGTACCAAGTAAGAACCTTGTGAAAACGTTGGCTTAAAATTTAACATTCAGAAAGCTAAGATCATGGCATCTGGTCCCATCACTTCACGGCAAATAGATGGGGAAACAATGGAAACAGTGACAGACTTTACTTTCTTGGGCTCCAAAATCACTGCTGATGGTGACTGAAGCCATGAAATTAAAAGACACTTGCTTCTTGGAAGAAAAGTCATGACCTACCTAGATAGCATAAATAGCATATTAAAAAGCAGAGACATTACTTTGCCAACAAAGGACCTTCTAGTCAAAGCTATGGTTTTTCCAGTAGTCCTGTATGGATGTGAAAGTTGGTCTATAAAGAAAGCTGAGTGCTAAAGAATTGATGCTTTTGAACTGTGTTGTTGGAGAAGACTCTTGAGAGTCACTTGGACTACAAGGAGATCTAACCAGTCCATCCTAAAGGAAATCAGTCCTGAATATTCATTAGAAGGACTGATGCTGAAGCTGAAGCTCCAATACTTTGGCCACCTGATGCGAAGAGCTGACTCACTGAAAATATCTTGATGCTGGAAAAATTGAGGGCAGGAGAAGAGGACAACAGAGGATGAGATGGTAGGGTGGCATCACTGACTCAATGGACTTCAGTTTGAGTGAAATTCGGGAGTTGGTGATGGACAGGGAAGCCTAGCGTGCTGCAGTCCATTGGGTCGCAAAGAGTCAGACATGACTGAGCAACTGAACTGAGGAACCTGGTGGTGGTTAGACCATTCTTCCCCCTACTTTAAAACTTACATTTCCATTGTTTTGGGAAGATAATAGTAATAATAAAATATAGGCAACCTTAAATAATTTCAAACATTTTCCCCATTTAGTTGGATAAAGTTGGAAGCTAAGACACCCAATTTTATCAAAGATGCAGCTAGATATTTGAATGTTTCCCAGAAAAGTCTACTAGCATCCTGAGTCAACTAAATGATAATGAGAACAGCAGAAAAACAGGCTTGAAAATAATCACGAATCAAATGTCACATCTTTCAAAATTGCCACTAGCCTGGGGTCAATCAAAATTTCTCTGCATGTGGAGGAAATAATGCTGATTTTTTTCATTTTACTGCCTTTCTACTACTCAACAATCCTAGGTGATAACTGATTGGTATTTGCCACTCCATTAAGAGAGGCTACTAATACATACAATGAGCTTTGATATGGAGTACAGCTCCTGAGTTCCTGAAAGCACATAATTTAACACTTTAGTAAAATAATCTGACAATTATTAGATTTCATTTTCATACCCTTTTCTCCAAAAGATCATGAAAACTAGTTCTATCAAGAAAGATTTTCAGCTTCCTCTTAAAAGAAAATAAAGATTGTCCAGAGCAGGACTTCCCTGGTGGCTCAGATAGTAAAGAATCCACCTGCAATGCAGGAGACCTAGATTTGATCCCTGGGTTGGGAAGACCCCCTGAAGGAGGACATGGCAACCCACTTCAGTATTCTTCCCTGGAGAATCCCATGGACAGAGGAGCTGGTGGGCTACAGTTCATGGGATCGCAGAAAGTCAGACACGACTGAGTGGCTAAGCATAGCACAGCACATTTTACTATATAGCACAGAATTAAATTCCTCCATTCTGGTCCATTTTGGTTCACTGATTCCTAAAATGTTGATGTTCACTCTTGCCATCTCCTGTTTGACCCCTTCCAATTTACCTTGATTTGTGAACCTAATATTCCCATAAGGCTAGTTGAATAAAAAGTCAAACATCTCAGATTTCATGAAAGTATTCATTCAAGGTGTACATTAGATCTAGTTATATAATGTGTAGTTAATATTTTTATATTAAGTCCAAATTTCTAATGATTCAAGCTAGTATATCTGTCCATCTGTCTATCGACCTATCTACAGAAAAACTACCATATATCTACTGTATATGTTAATATATAATTAACCTAAAATTGATATTCAAATTTATTCTATTTGTTAAACTATCAGTTATAGTTAAGATCAAGTAATGATTGTGTGTGTGTGTGTGTTTCTCCTTGGAATCTGATTTAGGCAATGTGGTTCCAGAAAGTTTTAGTTTTGGTAAGGATCCTCAGTATAATTGTTATAGCCAAACAAGTTCGGGAAATCCTGAGCTAAGCAATTCCTGAGCTAAGCCAATCAAATTGGCCACAAAAGTAGAATCACTAAAATAATTCCAAGAGAGAAGGAAAATGTATTTAGAGAAATTGCAAATATCCATCACTCATCAGTTCTCTCTCTCATACACTATCTTCCATCCCTAACTCCCTGCCTTTTGATGCCTGAAGCATTGGCATTTGTCCAGAAAATTTAATCTCTACCTGAGGCAACCTTCTATCTTTGTGTAATATAAGCTTCTGGAGTGTGTGTATCTGCATCTGCATTAATCCTGGTTCGAACATGGAAAGATGAGATCCCATACTGTGTGAGGAGAACAACACAGATGTAAGAACACTAGACAAGATAAAACCATCTAGAGAAATGTTTAGAAAGATAGCTCCTCAATTCCTAGTCCCAGAGATTATGATGAATTAGATTATAATTGAGGTATAAAATTCTGCATTAATTTGTTTAAAACCAGCACCCAAGCTGCACTATTCTGCGATTTACCTTGGTCTAACTTCCATTTATCCAGGGATGCCTTTCCCTCTAGTTGTGTCAACTCAGATTAACTCCCTTCCCTTGAACTCTTCTTGATTAGGACTTCTGGGTGAGACATGGCAACTGTAATTGAAAGAGAAGCTTACACTCACATGGTACATATTCTTCTCTTCAGCTTATTATATAAAAATGATGAGGGCAAGCATGACAAAGCAAAAGTCAGTCGAACTCCAGACTAGTCTGAATCATCATACAATGTGTAACTAATAGGAGAAAGATCCTTAAAGTGTTCTTACCTGATCTCTAACTATATGAACTTATTCAGAGGGAAATATTTTGAAGTTGCCACACCAGATTTTAATTGGTTTCTTGCTGAATTACATATAAGCTTATATACATATATATAAATTTATATATATATATATATTTAAGGCCCACTAATTATTCTATGTAGTTAATACAACAATTTTAGGGTAAAACTAAAGTGAAAAATGGACCAAAAATCTTATACCTACATAGAAAAAATTAATTATATATTTGGAAGTACATAGATGCAATTGATTTTAGTGAAAATTACTCATACCTGCTTTTCTTTTTAAAACGATACCACTTGAAATTTCTCTGGTTCACCCAAAGACAAATTATTTACACAGTTCAAGCCCTTCCTCTCCTTATCCTTCCTTCTTTCCTTTCTTCCTCTATGATAACTTCACTCTCTCTTTCCCTTTCTTACTCTCCCTTTGTACATAAATACATACTGACTGAGCATGTGATGTAAAATCAGGGAGAGCAATAAGAATAATTTTTTGAAAAAGTAAAGGAGAAATTTCATTTTCAGGCAGGACACACTCAAGCCTGCCTGGATCTGGGCACACACACATGAAGACCCTTTCCGAGAGCTTCTCAGGAAACCCATTTGTCCCCTGACATGTCAGGGCCTGTCAACATAGATTTTTCTCCTTAGTCTCGAGAGACAGCTGTGAAGAGAATCAGGCTCTAGGATGTGGCCCTAAGATGGCAGAGGAATAGGAAGGGGAGACTACTTCCTCCCCCACAAATTCATCAAAAGCACATTTGAACACTGAGAAAATTCCACAAAACAACTTCTAAACGCTGGCAGAGGACACCAGGCACCAAGAAAAGTAGACCATTGTCTTCAAAAGGAGGTAGAACAAAATATAAGAGATAAAAAGAGAGACAAAAGAGTTAGGGACAGAGACCCATGCCAGGAGGGAGTTGTAAAAGAGGAAAAGTTTACAAATACCAGGAAACCCTCTTACCAGTGGGTCTTTGGGGAGTTCTAGAATCTCAGAGGGCAACATAACCAGGTGAAAAAGTAAATAAGCACACCCCTCAGATTATGTTCCTAATGGCAACTCCCAGCAGAGAAGTAGCCCAGATGCTCGCATCATCCACCAGCAAGCAGAGGCTGAACAGGGAGGCGTGGGCTGCACTGCTTAGGGTAAGGATCTGGTCTGAATGCCCTGAGGGTCATCAGAGGGAGCTAATGTGAGATAGCAACCCAAAGTGTGGAATAGCCAGAGAGAGAGAGAGAGAGAGAGAGAAAATTCCCATGAAAAACCCCATCCTAAGGCAATGCCAGGCTGCTCATAAGAAAAAGGACTGAGCAAATAGCAGAGGAGAGCTAGCTGGAAGCACACTGGCCCATCCTCCACCAGAGGCAGGGAGGCAGGCATGTGGCAGCCAGAGCCAGAAAGGGGCATTCTCGGCCCCAGAGATGGAATCCTCTACCATACCGCAAGCAGGCTCCCAGTTGCTAACCAAGTCTTCCCGGGATCCTGGATGGTTGATATCCACCAGGAGGTTCACAGCCAGAGATCAGCTACCCAGAGGAAACAGACAGCACAGCTGAGACAGTGTTCCCGCTGTGCACCAGGGAAGCCGAGTGGCTGGGACAGGGGAGGTGATAAGACTGACTGCCTCTGGGGAGTGTGCTCTCACCAAGCACCTGAGCTGCTTGGATTTGGGAAGGGCACAAAACGCAGGCCCAAGCAAGTCTGCACCTTTGTGGAGTTCCCGAGAACCTGAACCTGAGCAGCTTAGACCTGGGAAGTGCATGCAACCCAGGGCCCACTTTAGATGGTTCCTGGGCAGAGCAACCTAGAGCTTAAGCAGTGTAGGCTGGGCCCGTGAGCAGAGGCAAACCCAATGTGGCAGAGACACTGCAAGCACTCCCCACACACGCCAGTGATATTTGCTTAAAGTGTTCCTCCCTCCCCACAGCACAACTGAACAAGTGAGCCTAAATAAGTGACCACCTTTGCCTCCTTATGTCAGGGTAGAAATTATACACTGAAGAGACTTGCAAACAGAAGAAGCCAAAATAATCAGAGGGAACCACTTTGGAAGTGACAGTTGTAACAGATTAAAATCCTGTACTTAACACTGGCTACGTTGGAAGGGGCCTATAAATCTTGAGAAGAATAAGCTGGAATAAGGAACTATCTGAAACTGAACTGACTCCACACTGCCACCAACAGCTCCAGAGAAATTTCAAGATATATTTTTACTATTATCATTTTTTTAATTAAAAAAATTTTAAGTCCTCTACTACACCTTTAATTTTCATTATTACCTGTTATTGCCTTGCAACAAAAAACACCCTATTTTTAAAGCAAAATTCATATATATATATATATTTTTAATTTTTGTAATTTTTTTTAATATTGTATTTTTGAGAGTATAGCCTCTACTCTAGATTTTTAATCTTTGCTTTTTGGTATTTGTTATCAATTTTGTACCTTTAAGAATCCAATCTTCAGTACCTATTTTTACTTAGGAGTGTGATTACTGGCTTGATTATCCTCTCCCCCTTTGACTCTCCTTTTTCTCCCCTAGGTCACTTCTATCTCCTCCCTCTTGCTTCTCTTCTCTACCCAACTCTGTGAATCTCATTGGGTATTCAGGGCTGTGGAGAACACTTAGGGAACTGATTACTGGGTAAATCTGTCTCTCTCCTTTTGACCCCCCTCTTCTCCTACTGGTCACCTCTATCTCCTTCCTCCCCCTGCTCTTCTCTATGTAACTCTGTGAACCTCTCTGGGTATTCCAGGCTGTGGAGAGCACATAGGAATTTGATTACTGGCTAGATTGCACTTTCCAGTTTTGATCCCCCCTCTTCTCCTCCTGGTCACCTCTATCTCCCTCCTCCCTCTTCTCTTCTCCATGTCACTCAGCGAACCTTTCTGGATGTCCCTCATTGTGAAGAATCTTTTCTCCATTAACCTAGATCTTTTATCATCAGTGCTGTATGAAAGGAGATGTCTTTAGGCTACTGTAAGAATAAGACTGAAAACCAGAGGCAGGAGACTTATGTCTAAAACCTGAGAACACCAGAGAACTCCTGACTCCAGGGAACATTAATTGATAAGAGTTCATCCAGTAGCCTCCATATCTGCACTGAAACCAAGCTCCACCTAATAGCCAACAAGTTCCAGAGCAAGACATACCATGAAAATTCTCCAGCAATGCAGGAATATAGCTCTGAACTTTAATATACAGGCTGCCCAAAGTGACACCAAACCTATAGACATCTCACAACCCACTACTGGACACTTCATTGCATTCCAGAGAGAACAAATCCAGCTCCAACCACCAGAAAACCGACACAAGCTTCCCTAACCAGGAAACCTTGACAAGCCACTCATCCAACCCCACCCATTGGGAAGAATCTTCACAATAAAGAGAAACCACAAACTGCCAGAATACAGAAAGGCCACCCCAAACACCACAATCTAAATGAGATGAAAAGGCTGAAAAATACTCAGCAGGTAAAGAAACATGATAAATGCCCACCAAACTGAACAAAAGAGAAGGAGATAGGGAGTCTACCTGAAAAAGAACTCAGAATAATGATAGTAAAAATTATTCAAAATCTTGAAAATAAAAATAGACTTACATATAAATAGTCTGGAGACAAGGATTGAGAAGATGCAAGAAAAGTTTAACAAGGACCTAGAAGAAATAAAAAGGACTCAATCAATAATGAATATTGCAATAAATGAAATAAGAAACACTCTGGAGGGAACCAACAGTAGAATAATTAAGGCAGAAGATAGGCTAAGTGAGGTAAAAGATAGAATGGTGGACATAAATGAAGTAGAGAGGCAAAAAGAGAAAAGAATTAAAAGAAATGAGCCACCCCAAAACAAGGAATTTCACCTTTTTCTCAAGTGCACACGGGACCTTCTCCAGGATATATCACATCCTGGGCCATAAATCTAACCTTGATAAATTCAAAAATATTGAAATCATCCCAAGCATCTTTTCTGACCACAATGCAGTGAGATTAGATATCAACTACAGGAGAAAAC
>ML663625.1:0-50793 GCA_007570785.1 Antilocapra americana | reverse complement strand
ATATTGTCACTCTGCTTATTTAACTTATTCACAGAGCACATCATGTGAAATGTCAAGTTGGATGAATCACAAGCTCAAACTGGAATCAAGATTGCCAGGAGAAATATTAACAAATTCAGATATGCAGAGATAACATGCTAATAGCAGAAAGTGAAGAGAAACTAAAGAGCCTCTTGATGAGGGTGAAAGAGAGACTGAAAAAGCTGGCTTAAAGTAGCATTCAGAAAACTAAGATCATAGCATCTAGTCCCATCACTTCATGGCAAATAGATGTGGAAAAAGTGGAAGCAGGGGCAGATTTTATTTTCTTGGGTACCAAAATCACTGCAGATGATTACTGCAGACATGAAATTAAAAGACACTTGCTCCTTGGAAGAAAAGCTATGACAAACCTACATAGCATATTAGAAATCAGAGACACCACTTTGCCAACAAAGGTTCGCATAGTCAAAGTTATGGTTTTTCCAGTAATCATGTATGGATGTGAGAGTTGAGCACCAAACAATCGATACTTTTGAATTGTGGTGCTAGAGAAGACTCCTGAGAGTCCTTTGGACAGCAAGGAGATCAAATCAATCAACACTAAGGAAAGCAACACTGACTGTTCACTGAAAGGACCAATGTTGAAGCTGAAATGCCAACACTTTGGCCACCTAATGTGAAGAGCCAACTCACTGGAAAAAGCCTAGGTGCTGGGGAAATTGAAAATAAGAGAAGTAAAGGGTAACAGAGAATGAGATGATTGATGGCATCACTGACTCAATGGACAAGAATTTGAGCAAACTCCAGGAGATAGTGAAGGACAGGGAAGTCTGGCATGCTGTAGTCTATGGGGTCACAAAGAGTCAGACCTGACTTTGAGACTGAAAAACAACAATAACCTATGGAATGGAAAATACTGCAAGCTATCTGATAAGTGACACATAGCAATTCCTGCACAAATTTAGATATTATCTATTTATGGCAGATAATAGCAGCTTGTCACCAATATTCATTCTTCTTTAGGAAACCAATTATTTTCTAGAAGGGTGTTATATCTAGATTATATGCTCCAGCCTCCCTTACTGTTTGCTGTATTATGTGATTAGTTTCCACCAACTGCATGTGTGCAAAAGTGCTCTGAGTTGCAAATTTTGGACCAAGATTTTGAATAAGTGAATATTCATTCTCCATGCTCTTTCCCCTCTTGCAAATTAAAGCAGACAAAGAGACCTTAGAGTAGGTAGATAATTCTTCATAGGCCTCTGGCATGTTTTCACATTTTGTGAATGAGATACTGATTGCCTTGGCTCTGAACTATCTTTTCAAGAATGTTTTTATAATTAACAATCTTAGATTTTCCTTCTGGCATGTTCACTGTTCAGCACAATGAAGATAGTATATCCCTATATAGTAAAAGACAGAAAGGCTTAATATGCTTAATATTCAGGGCTTAATATGCCTAATATTCAAGTTCACTGAGCTAAGAGTTCCTTTTCTGTATCTTACCACATTGCATACTCAGCCATCTTCTGGTCCTCTTTGTAGAATTTGGGACTCAAGGAATTATTGCCAAAAAATGCTGGTACTTTGTCTACCACTATTACCATAAGTAACAATTTCTCCATATTCTCTGATTTAGGAGTCTTGTATCTTCTATAAGTATCATGAAACTATGGGAGTCTAACTTATTAACTTATAAGTCAGGCAAAATCTCAGACCCTTAGCAGTTATTTGTATTTAGGGAATGATCACAAAGAGAAAATAGAAGGAACATTGCTCTTTGATTCAACACACATAGGAGATATGTCTGACATCCAGGAAAATCCATATCAGAATTTTCTGTGAATGAGAAATAAATTTACACTCTTGTTGAGCCACTATGAGTTTTAGAATCTATTTGGTATAGTGTTTAACTTATCCTTACTAATATACCATTTCATTTTCAAAACATTCTAAACAGTTTCAAGTATATTGGTTTCTAATTTCATTATTTCATGTCTTTACATCACCTGTTTTATACCCATTATCTCATACTGAAACTATTGGGGGAGAATTCCAACAATATATATGAGTAAGGAAAAAAAAAACAATAAAGCTTGAAACATATTGGGTTTTTGTTTTCTCTTTCCGAAGAAAATAATAATTTCTTGACTTCAAAAAGCAGAATCACTTATGTAGATAAAGTTAGAAATTTTTAATTGGAGGAGAACTTCTTCTGCCATACAACAACACAAATCAGCCATAATTATACATGTATCCCCTCTCTCTTGAATCTCCCTCCTCACCCCCACCTCACTCCTCTAGGTTATCACAGGGAAGGAATGGAGACATATATGTAGTTTTTTTTTCTTTAAATTATAGTTTTAAAAGATTTTAGAGATCATCTTGTGGCACCAAAAGGCTGCCCTGGTGGCTCAGATGGTAAAGCATCTGCCTATATTGCAGGAGACCCAGGTTCGATCCCTGGATCAGGGAGATCCTCTGGAAAAGGAAATGGCAACCCACTCCAGTACTCTTGCCTGGAAAATCCCATGGATCCTGGCGAGCTATAGCCCATGGGATGACAAAGAGTCAGACACGACTAAGCAACTTGCTTTTTACTTTTAATTGTGGCACCACTAATTTTACAAAGTTTGGATCTCTTTGCAGTCCAAGGGACTCTCAAGAGTCTTCTCCAACACCACAGTTCAAAAGCATCAATTCTTTCGCACTCAGCTTTCTTAATAATCCAACCCTCACATCCACACATAGTCACTGGAAAAACCATAGATTTGACTAGATGGACCTTTGTTGGCAAAGTAATTTCTCTGCTTTTTAATATGCTGTCTAGGTTGGTCATAACGTTCCTTCCAAGGAGTAAGTGTCTTAATTTTATGGCTGCAGTCACCATCTGCAGTAATTTTGTAGCCTAAAAAATAAAGTCTGTCATTGTTTCCACTGTTTCCCCATCTATTTGCCATGAAGTCATGGAACCAGATGTCATGATCTTAGTTTTCTGAATGTTGAGTTTTAAGCCAACGTTTTCATTATTTTCTTTCATTTTCATCAAGAAGCTCTTTAGTTCTTCTTCATTTTCTGCCTTAAGGATGGTGTCATATGCACATCTGAGGCTACTGATATTTCTTGCTGAAACCTTGATTCCAGCTTTTGCTTCCTCCAGCCCAGAATTTGTCATGATGTACTCTGCATATAAGTTAAATAAGAAGGGTGACAATATACAGCCTTGACATACTCCTTTCCCAATTTGGAACCAGTCTGTTGTTCCATGTCCAGTTCTAACTGTTGCTTCCTGACCTGCATAGTAAAGATTATAATTCATAACTACTTACTCCTATTTCACGGTTCTTTTTGGCACACTGTCCAATAATAGTGAACTGTGTAGCTAGATTTTTATACTCACTAACCAAGCGGAATTATTTGCAAAATTTTCTCTCTCACTAATCTAAAATTTCCCTACTTGAAATATAACAGTAAAATAACATTATAAATATTATGAATAATTTAATAAATATCTACCTAGATATTCATGACACCACAGACTTAGACATTAAATATATATATATATATATAGCTTATGAATAGTCACAGAAGTATATCATGGACTCTGTCCTTAAGAATCTTGCATTCTTGCTAAATAGACAAGGTACATATAACAAATGAAATTGAATGATACTAAAGAGCATGTGGTTAAGTACTAAATTATATGGTTAGAGATTACAAATTATTTATGGATGACTGGAATAGTAAGGGAAGGCTTAACTGAAGGGCAGACTTGGACTAGATCTTGAAGAACAGAACTTACTTCCTATGAGGACAGTAAAGGGAAAGTATTTTCAATGAGAGATAACATGAATAATGAGGAGAAAGTCAAAGAGGAAAATAAGATATGCTTGGAATAATGGGGGAGGGAATGGATCTAGTTTAGAAAGTTTCTGTTTTGCAGAAGGAATGGGATATGTATGGTTCACTATCTACAAAGTGCCAAAAACATAGAGTCACTCTATATAATATTTATACTGTCTATTCTTTATTATGTCTCCATCTCTTTCTCTCTCTCTCTCATTTTGCATGCTTGTTCCTATTTAACAATGATTTTGTAATTTCTACCATTTTAAGCAAAAAAAAAATCTCTCTTTATGTCACTTCCCCCAGTTGCCACTGATAGATTTCTAAGTTCCTTTTCACAATATAACAAGAGTCCAAAATGCAGTACATGGATGCAGTCTCAAAAACGACAGAATGATCTCTGTCCTTTTCCAAGGCAAACCTTTCAATGGTAATCCAAATCTATGCCCTGACCAGTAACGCTGAAGAAACTGAAACTGAACAGTTCTATAAAGACTTACAAGACCTTTCAGAACTAACACCCCAAAAAGATGCCCTTTTGATTATAGGGGACTGGAATGCAAATGTAGGAAGTCAAGAAACTCCTGAAATAACAGGCACATTTGGGCTTGGAGTACAGAATGAAGCAGGGCAAAGGTTAATAGAATTTTGCCAAAATAATGCTCTGGTCATAAAAAAACACCCTCTTCCAACAACACAGGAGAAGACTCTACACATGGACATCACCCGATGGCCAACATTGAAATCGGATTGATTACATTTTATGCAGCCAAACATGGAGAAGCTCTACACAGTCAGCAAAACTAAGACCAGGAGCTTACTGTGGCTCATCATGAACTCCTTATTGCTGAATTGAGGGTTAAATTGAACAAATTGGAGAAAACCACTCAATCATTTAGGTATGACCTAAATCAAGTCCCTTATGACTATATAGTGGAAGTGAGAAATAGATTTAAGAGACTAGATCTGATAGACAGAGTGCCTGATGCACTATGGATGGAGGTTCATGACATTGTACAGGAGACAGGGAGCAGGACCATCCCCAAGAAAAAGAAATGCAAACAGGCAAAATGACTGCCTGAGGAGGCCTTACAAATAGCTGTGAAAAGAACAGAAGTGAAAAGCAAAGAAGAAAAGGAAAGTTATACCCATTTGAATGAAGAGTTCCAAAGAATAGCAAGGAGAGATAAGAAAGCCTTCCTCAGTGATCAATACAAAGAAATAGAGGAAAACAATAGAATAGGAAAGACTAGAGATATCTTCAAGAAAGTTAGAGATATGAAGGGAAAATTTCATGCAAAGATGAGCTCAATAAAGGACAGAAATTGTAGGGACCTAACAGAAGCAGAAGATATTAAGGAGAGGTGGTAAGAATACACAGAACTGTACATAAAAGATCTTCACAGCCCAGATAATCACGATGGTGTGACTACTGACCTAGAGCCAGATATCCTGGAATGTGAAGTCAAGTGGGCCTTAGTAAGCATCACTATGAACAAAGCTAGTGGAGATGATGGAATTATCATTGAGCTATTTCAAATCCTAAAAGATGTTGTGAAGGTGCTGCACTCAATATGTCAGCAAATTTGGAAAACTCAGCAGTGGCCACAGGACTGGAAAAGGTCAGTTTTCATTCCAATCCCAAAGAAAGGCAATGCCCAAAATGTTCAACCTATAGCATAATTGCACTAATCTCACACACTAGCAAAGTAATACTCAAAATTCTCCAAGCCAAGCCTCAGCAATACATGAACCATGAATGTCCGGCTGTTCAAGCTGGATTTAGAAAAGGCAGAGGAACCAGAGATCAAGTTGCCAACATGTCCTGTATCATCAAAAAGCAAGAGAGTTCCAGAGAAACATCTATTTCTGCTTTATTGACTATGCCAAAATCTTTGACTGTGTAGGTAACAATAAACTGGAAAATTCTGAAAGAGATGGGAATACCAGACCACCTGACCTGCCTCTTGAGAAATATGTATGCAGGTCAGGAAGCAACAGTTAGAACTGGGCATGGAACAATGGACTGGATCCAAATAGAAAAAGGAGTATTTCAAGGCTGTATATTGTCATCCTGCTTATTTAACTTATATACACAGTAAATCATGAGAAACGCTGGGCTGGAGGAAGCACAAGCTGAAATAAAGATTGTTGGGGGAAATATCAATAACCTCAGATATGTAGATGACAACACTCTTATGGCAGAAAGTGAAGAAGAACTAAAGAGTCTCTTAATGAAAGTGAAAGAGGAGAGTGAAAATGTTGGCTTAAAGCTCAATATTCAGAAAACTAAGATCATGGTATCTGGTCCCATCACTTCATGGAAAATAGACGGGTAAACAGTGGAAACAGTGGCTGACTTTTTCACTGCTGATGGTGACTGCAGCCATGAAATTAAAAGACATTTACTCCTTCGAAGGAAAGTTATGACCAACCTAGACAGCATATTAAAAAGCAGATACATTACTTTGCCAAAAAATGTCCGTCTAGTCAAGGCTATGGTTTTTCCAGTAATCATGTATGGATGTGAAAGTTGGATTATAAAGAATGCTGAGTGCCGACATGGTTAGATGGCATCACCAACTCAATGGACCTGAGTTTGGGTAAACTCTGAGATTTGATGATAGACAGGGAGATCTGGCATGCTGCAATTCATGGGGTCACAAAGAGTCGGACATCACCACTGAGTGACTGAACTGAATTCTTCCCCTTACCCAAATTGCTTACTCAGCTCCATCCACACTGACCACCTGCTGGTTTTCAAACATAGAAAGGATATTTCTGTCTCAGGATCTATTCAGATTTTATACCTCTGCCTGGAATGCTCTTCCTTTACATACCTACATGGCTTGTGCACTTATTGCCTTAAGTTCTTTGGTCAAATTGCAGTTTCTTAAATGTAATGCCTGACAATGAATCCCTGACATTATTCAAAATGACGAGTGCCTCTCTCTAGTACCTTAATACCCTTATGCTGCTCACGTTTTCTTTGTAGTCTTTAATACTCTGTGTAGTTATCTATTTACTTATTTTTTTATCTTTTTACTGTTATATATCTTTCTTCACTAGAATATAACATCAATAAAGGGTGTTTTTATGTACTTGTTTACTGCTATATCCTCAGTATCTAAAGCAGTACCTGTTAAATAAATGCATGAATGAAGGAATGTCTCTGTCTCTTTTAACTGTAAATTGCAGTGGTAATTGAGAAATGCTTTAAACATTCTCACAACATCAATAAATTATTTACTTTAAAATACATTATAAATCCTTTTGTAGTTTATTATTTTCTTGTAGAGTTGACTTTATACATTAAATAAATACTGGATACTATAGTTATTTTCTCTCTCTACTCACCATCTGCACCCCTTATTCCATCACATGTTTTGTTCGTCTGAGTAGTTTATACTTAAAAATCAAGATGTGACAAAATAATGTTTTAGTTCATAGCATTTTTGCTACAGCAATATAACATTTACTATGATAGACATTCTTTTTATCGCATCAAAAAGTAAACTAACACTAACGAAGAGATTATTTAACACTTTTGTAACAAAAACATAGTTTAGATATCTCCTGCTCATAAAATAAACCTTTAGAGTAATTGTGCTACTATAAAATATTAAATATGAGAGAAACACCAATTTGATGTGAAAATTACATTGATATTTTCATTGATAATATATCAACTGTCAGTTAATAGCTCAAGGAGTTTAACTTCTCATAATAAAGTCACCTTATTTTCTATATCTTAAAAATGACTATCAGTTTTTATAACTTAATTAAAAATATTACCACAGTTTTATTTCAGTCATGTCTACTTGAGGATGGATTATTTTGCTAAGAACAATGACAGAAATTAGCAATTTCCAAGTTTGAAAGATAGACAGATTTTGCAAGTGTAAAAATCAAAACTGAAAAAAAGTAAATCTCCAAAATTCAGTTAACCAAGTCCAGGTCTGTTTCAAAAGATGACTTGATTAACAGTTGCCCTGTATTTGCTTAATAAAAGTAAGAATAAAAGCATTCCATTTTTGCCCTTTTTAGAAGAATCTTATAAAAAAAAGTGAATATCATCTAGTTGATTAAGTATATAATTTTGCTGGTGTCAAATTTTTGTTTTGGTACTTTGTCTTTAATGAATAAACTTTACTTACCAAGGGTAATTATTCTTCAGTGCATTTCTACTGGCTGTTTGCAATGCACCTTATATTGTTTTCTATTGAATGTTTATTCATTTTCCACATTAAAGTAAAAGTGATGATTATGTGCATGTTCAAAAGCCCAAAATATTAATGAGTAAAACAGATAGTTATATTAATGCTATCCATACAGATAACCTCTGTTGCAAGGCAGCAAAACTGCATTCCAAGACTAAGCTTGAATTTGAAACTTTATTAAAACACATATTGGAATGAGTCTTTTGTTCTTTTTTTTTTCTGTTGCTTAAACATGCCAATGTGATTTAATAACCCAAACATTCAACTTAAAGTTCTAATTTAACCACAAGTTATCTTTGTTAATTTGTTTCACAAGTATATTCCTGTACCTCTCATAAACTATTGTAATATAGATGTTAAGAAATTGTAGCTTACTCTGAAATTTTCATTTCAAGAATTCTCTGCTTGTATGACATGAACTACCTTGGCACGGCATGGCGTTAATGGTAGATAAAATATTTTCTTTTAATCTCAAGCATTTAGGGTATCATAAGTGATTTTGTTAAAAAGTATTTGTGTTCACTAGAATTATTTGAAAAATGACAACAAGAATGTAACCACATATTAATTCTGATGTTTTACTTAAGTGTCTGTTAGCAAGCTCCAAGAAATAAATTGTCTACTCCACAAACACTTGAACGCTTTCCACTCTAGGGACTAGTAGATTATTAATTGCACGTTATTGAGATATTTCATAGAATATAAAGAAAAATATTTTTGTTTCTAAAAGATGCAGCTGACTATCTCCAAAGTGATTTACTTAATTGATCCAAACGAAGCTTGATTAATGATTAGTAAGAGAACAACTTAATCTTAAATTAAAGCTCCTGGCATAAGCAAACTCAATATATTGTCAAGAAAATAATTCCTAAATGAAGAATAAACAAAAAACCTCTTTTATGACTTAGATATTTTTAGCACTAACAGCAGAATTTAAGTTAGATTGTAGCCTATTTCATATTTCTATTGAGAGAAAAAAATGTATGACTTGTGAGAAAGGAAGTAAACAAGGAAAACATCCTTAGTGTTAAATTACTTTTCTTTAAAATGCAAAAACAAAACACTAATTAGCAGCTTTGCTGCAGAACTGACTATACAGGCTACATAGCAAGAAAATAGGATTTGCCTGATGATTTTTTTCTTCCTTTCATTTCTTGTTAATTTGTAATTCAGGCACTTGCAAGACATCCTTTAAAACATGATATCTTGATAGATGGAACAGCCTGATAGATGATACTTTGGAGTGATATGAATTTAAGCTCAACTCACAACTTGAATATTTACTAACAACTTAGACAGTTATTTAAATGCTCTGAGCCTATATTCTTATCTGTGAAGTAGATAACAATGTTACCTATTTTTTGGAACTGTTATGGGGATTGAGTGAGATAATTTATGCACTGTACTTGACCACATGATAGATGTACAGTAAATGTTAGTTTCCTTCTTCATTTCGCCCATGTATTAGTAATAGGACTGACAAAACCCAGAAGACTTTGAATATAAACATAAAGATTAAATTTCCCCCCTTCTGTAGTTACTACTTCATAGTTCATTATGTTTTGATCATGAATAATCATCTGATTAACAAGATATAATAGAACAGGTATAATAATAATATAGCAGGCTATAATAGAACAGAATGGAGCAGTTCAGTTAACGTTTCTCTGATACTTATTAGTGGAGGGTTCTGTTTCAGGAAATAGTGCTAAACTGCTCCCCACTGGCATGTCATGTCCTGTTGTCATGTCCTGCTGTCGAGGTATGTCTTCCTGGAAGCAAATCCTATACCCTCATTTCTGGAAGCAAACTGCAAAAAGAGGAGAGTAGACAGAATCTATTTAGTTAAGAAAATCTCCCTTCTCTTCCCTCTTCAGAGATAATATTACTTCATAGGCATTATCTTGGTTTATTATAACAATGTGGAGTGATGGAAAAATAATTTTATTTCTTGATCCAAATGAATACACAAAAGAAATGGCAGACTTTTTCCTAAGCTTATCACTGTTGCAGATTTACTGGGTAAACAGATGGGATGATTTTCTTCTCATTATTTCTCTCACTTTCTATTTCTAGACCTGCATTTCCTTCTCAGTAAAATGTGAAGCTGGAATAGATAATTTCTAATATTCTAACTGTCTCTCACAAAAACAAAGGGAGAGAGAGAGAGAACTAGTAGTGGAATATGCACTCATTTCTCCTGTGAGAACTCCAAAATTGCAACTTGCTGCCGAACAACCATTGACAGGAGAATGTTGGATCCCACCAAAATACACCACATCCAAGGGCAAAGGAGAATCCCCCAAAGTGGTAAGAAAGGTTCAGTCTCATTTAGAATCAAACTCCATACCTGCCAAAGATGCCCCGATGCCTCAAACAAAACCTTATGTGCAGTAGGATTCAGAGACCCCCAGATAACCACGAGGTGTGATCGCTCATCTAGGGCCAGACATCCTGGAATGCAAAGTCAAGTGGACCTTAACAAACGTCACTATGAACAAAGCTAGTGGAGGTGATGGAATTTCAGTTGAGCTATTTCAAATCCTAAAAGATGATGCTGTGAAAGTGCTGCACTCAATATGCTAGCAAATTTGGAAAACTCACAAGTGGCCACAGGACTGAAAAGGTCAGTTTTCCTTCCAACCCCAAAGAAAGGCAATGCCAATGAATGTTCACACTACCACATGATTGCACTCATCTCACACGCTAGCAAAGTAATGCTCAAAATTCTCCAAGCCAGGCTTCAACAGTAAGTGAACTGAGAACTTCCAGATATTCAAGTTAGATTTAAAAAAGGCAGAGGAACCAGAGATTAAATTTCCCACATCAGTTGGTTCATAAAAAAAGGAAGAGAATTCCAGAGAAACATCTTCCTATGCTTTATTAACTATGCCAATATCTTTGACTGTGTGGATTACAACAAACTGCAGACAATTCTTCAAGAGATGGGGATACCAGACCATCTGAACTGCCTCCTGAGAAATCTGTATGCAGGTCAAGCAGCAACAGTAAGAACCTGACATGGAACAATGAACTGATTCCAAATTAGAAAAGAAATACATCAAAACTATATATCGCCACCCTGCTTATTTAACTTATATGCAGAATACATCATGAGAAACGCTGGGCTGGATGAAGCACAATCTGGAATAAAGATTGCTGGGAGAAATATCAGTAACTTCAGATACGCAGATGACACCACCCTTATGGCAGAAAGCAAAGATCAACTAAAGAACCTCTTGAAGGAGAAGGAGGAGAGTGAAAAAGCTGGCTTCAAATTCGACATTTAAAAAAGTAACATCACGGCATCTTGTCCCATTACTTAATGGCAAATAGATGGGGAAACAATGGAAACAGTGACAGACTTTATTTTCTTTGGCTCCAAAATTATTGCAGATGGTGACTGCAGCCATGAAATTAAAAGGCACTTGCTCCAAGCTATGATCAGCCTAGACAGCATATTATACATAATGAAGTGAGTCAGAAGGAGAAAGATAAATATCGTATTCCAATGCACATATACAGAATCTAGAAAAATGGTTCTGATTAATTTATTTACAGTGCAGCAATGGAGAAACAGACATTAGAGAACAGACGTGTGGACATGGGGAGAGTGGAGGAGAGGGTGAGATGTATCTATGGCAAGAGTGACATGGAAACGTACATTGTCATATGTAAACTAGATAGCAAACAGGAATTTGCCATGTGGCTCAGAAAACTCAAACAGGGTCTCTGAATCAACCTAGAGGAGTGGGGTGGGGAGGAAAATAGGAGGGAGGTTCAAAAGGGAGGGGATAAATGTATACCTATGGCTGATTCATGTTGAGGTTTGACAGAAAATATAATTTTGTAAAACAATTATCTTTCAATAAAAAAATAAATTAACAAACAAACAAACAAAAAAAGCAGAGATATTACTTTGCTGGCAAATGTCTGTCTAGTCAAAGCTATGGTTTTTCCAGTAGTCGTGTATGGATATAAAAGTTGGACCATCAAGAAAGCCGAGCATTAAAGAATTGATGCTTTTTTAAAAAATTTTTATTGTAACAAATTCAGTAAAGACTTTTTACTTTACAATATTGTATTGGTTTTGCCATACATTGGGATGAATCCGCCATGGGTGTACATGTGTTCCCCTTCCAGAACCCCACCTCGGACCTCCCTCCCGATTCCATCCCTCTGGGTCATCCCAGTGTACCAGCCTTGACCACCTTGTCTCATGCATCGAATCTGGGCTGGTGATTTGTTTCACATATGATAATTTACATGTTTCAGTGTCATTGTCCCATATCATCCCACCCTCGCCCTCTCGCATAGAGGCCAAAAGACTGTTCTATACATCTGCATCTCTTTTGCTATCTCACATACAACATTATTATTACCATCTTTCTAAATTCCACATATATGCATTAGTACGCAGTATTGTTGTTTTTCCTTCTGGCTTACTTCACTCTGTATAATAGACTCCAGTTTCATCCACCTCATTAGAACTGATTCGAATATATTCTTCTTAATGGCTGAGTAATATTGCATTGTGTATATGTACCACAGCTTCCTTATCCATTCGTCTGCTTATCCATTAGGTTATCCATTCGGTTGCTTCCATGTCCTGGCTATTTTATTTATTTATTTATTTTATTTTTTTTTTCAGCTTTCTTTTATTTATTTTTTTATTTTTTTTTATTATTGTTTTTGCCATACATTGTCATGATATCACCATGGGTTTACATATGCTTCCCCTCTGGGTCCCCCCTCCCTCCTCCCTCCCCCCAGGAAATCTCGCTTGCACCAGTCCCGAGCATCAATCCTGGGCTGGCGATTGATTAGACACATGACAATTAACATGCTTCAATGCCCTTCTCCCATATCATCCCACCCTTACCCTCATCCACAAAGTCCACAAGTCTATTCTATACATCTGCGTTCCTTTTGTTGTCTCCCATGTTGGGTTCTCATTACTGTCTTTCTAAATTCCATATATATGTGTTCATCTCTGGCTACAAGGAACAGCCGAGAGCGGCAGCACAGCCGAAGCAGACTGCTCCTGCTCAGGGAGGGGCAGGCCGCGGGCTCAGGGAACGGAGCAGCCTGAGGGACCTAACCTTCCAGGAAAAGCTCCCTCTCCCCCCCAGGTCAGTGCACAAAACAAAGGGCGGTGAGGAGTCAACAGAGAGGCTGGGCAGCTGCGGGCTGCGGACCGGCCCAACCCCCGCCTGAGAGCAGTGGGCATAACCCAGCCCCGGGGAGGCTAACCAAGACTTCTGGGGATTCATGTCCTGGCTATTTTAAAAGAATGAATCTAGAACACTTTTTAACACCATACACAAAAATAAACTCAAAATGGATTTAAGATCTAAACGTAAGACCAGAATTGATGCTTTTGAACCCTGATGTTGAAGAAGACTCTTGAGAATCTCTTGGACTGCAAGAACATAAAATCAGTCAATCATAGAGGAAATCACTCCTGACTATTCATTGGAAGGACTGATGTTGAAGCTGAAACTCCAATACTCTGGCCACCTGAAGAGAAGAACTGTTTAATTGGAAAAGACCACAGTGCTTGGAAAGATTGAAGGCAAGAGGAGAAGAGGATGACAGGATTATATGGTTGGATGGCATCACTAACTCGATGGACATGAGTTTGAGCAAGTTCTGGGTGTTGGTTATGGACAAATGTGCTGCAGTCCATGGGATTGCAAAGATTCTGACACGACTGAGCAATTGAACTTAACTGACCTTAACACCTAAGATTTAAAAAAAAAATGATGTTTTACATCTGTGTTTACCAAGTGGTTGAAACCTGCCAGAGAAGAGACATTGTATGGTCTATTAGATTAGTGAGGTGATTAAGAGCTCAGGCACTATAGGTATAACTTCCTATGAACCTCACCTTTGCCACTTACTAGGCACAAAGACTTTGTCTAGTCCTTTAAGTTCTTAATCCTTTTCATCATCTGTAAAATATGGCTAATAAAAATATCCAGCTCTCAGAGATCTTGAGGGAATTAAATGAGATATATGAAAAGCACTTTACATGGTGCTTAATGAAAATCAAGCAGTAAAATTGTTAACTATGGTGTCATTATTATGAAAGAGTAGAGTCAAGCACAAGAAATTTCCTCAATAGCATAGTGCCGGCACTGAAAGCATAGGTGAATGCCCTTTATTTCCTGAATGTCTGAATAGGTGTATGTCATTTATGTCCTTTCCTATCCAGACCCCCAAGCCTATGGAGAGGAGACTAAGCACCATTTAAAAGAACTATTTCCATATAAATATCCACAAATAAAAGACAGTGCCACATTGGGACCAGTGTAATGAAGAAAAAAAGAGAGAGAGAGAGAGAAAAGAATCATCTTCCTTTCATCATAGAAATACCATGGCATCAGTGACCTGAGAGGTCTTAGTTATTTGTATCATCAGTAGCATCAGTGGCTTAGGGACATCAACTGGTGACTAGAGCAACAAGACTTCTTCTTGGTGACTTCTTGGATTTAAGAGATATTTGCAACAGACATTGCTTCTATTTTTGGTCCTTAAAACAAGAACCAAGATGTTCATTTTGTAAAATTCCTTCTGCACAAGAGACATGATATATATCTGACTCTCAAACCCTATCTTGATATAGATATGCCCAAGTATCACCATCATCAAATCAAAGTACCTGCTGCATCAAGGAATAAAATGGCAAAATCCAGATGGCAGCTGAAAAGCCTGCTCATTAATTCATGTGGGCTTTCCTTGAATATCCCCCAAAATAGTTGTGGGTAGGATACTTGCAGGGAAGCTAAATGTTCTGTCGACAAATTGACACAGTCAGAGGCAAAACAAGTTTGGGTTGTTATTGTGACCTTATTGTTTGCTATTACTTTTTAACCTCTAGGCAGGATTGGTCTATCAAAGTTTGGCTATTTGTTATAAGCCTCTCATTATTTGTCATCAGCCTATCAGTGAGTTAGAAGTGATTTGTGCTTTGTATATCTGTAGCTTTAACTAGAACTGAAAATCCCCTGTAAATCTCAGCAGAGATCTCCTGTTTCAGATACTGTTCACATTATTTAGTACTATCGAAAGTTGTTGTTCATTTAGAACTTATAAGAAAGGCTTTCTCTGCTGAATTCCTATAGTCACCTCCATCTTGTAGAAGCTCATTAATAGTCAGTGTATTGTTGAATGTTAGCAAAACAATTTTTTAAATACCTTGAAATATGCCTATTAAATAAATGCTTATGTTTAGTCATCTTGAAAACATATATATGGTGCTTAGGGCGAAAAAAAAATTATTATACTAACTAAAAAATCTTTAAATGGTACTAAACCTGGTGTGTGGCTGCATGTTATCAATTTTATTGGCATGGGACCCTTTCTTCAAAGGGTATATACAGTGTTTAAAATATATGATGTGGGCTTTTTTTAATATATGCATTATAAATCATAAGTAAGAAGATAGCATATTTCTATCGGCAATGCAAAAAGGAAAAGAAACAGCAACTTGCCAGATCAATTTACTGCTTTCGTCCCTCTTTTTATTTGACATTTTGAAGCAACACTAATGCCATCTGCTGGTCAATACAGTGAGTTTGTAAGAAGGGGAGAAAATCTGACCCCAGAAAAATGCTGGGGAAAAAAAAAAAAAACTGGTAGTTGGAAATGTACTCATTTTGTATTTGTTAGATTTTTTCAAAATCTAAAACTCATGATCATTACTATTTTAGGCTTAAACACCATACTTGTCATGCAGTACAGTTCTTACATAAATCAAATTTCCACAATCCTAGCATTTTTAATATAGTGAGCAGTTTTTGATTTGTTTACACTCTATGAACTATTGATAAAAATGTCTGTGTATGACTAATTCCTTTGGTGTCTGAGAAAGTTTGTGCTAATCTGGTGGTTTAATGCATAGACACATTGCACCAGGGAAATGCCCTAGCTTAAAATCTTTTTAAAAAATAGTATCAGCTCAAAGGAGGATTATTTCTTTGTAAAGGGAAAGATAAAGAAAACAGTTTCAGAGAGAGAAAGAATAAGGGAGAGAGGATGTTGAAGAATTAAACTAAATAGACAATGCTAGTTAGAAACAAAACCTCAAGTTGATAGAATAAAAGTAAAAAGGAGAAGAGGAATTAGTGGTATCAACAGCAAAAAGTGAATTGGGAAGCACATATAGGGAGTGTTAAGGTCCATGCCTGTAATAAGATAAAGAATACAGAAAGAAATTTGAAGTCTGTGATAGGGAGGAAATCAAGTAGGAGGCAGAGGAAATGGGCTGCTGATTGAAACAGGCACTGGTCAAGAAAGTGGGAGTGCAGGCAGATGAAACGAGAAATAGTCACAATTGATAAGTGGAATTTTTTTCTTATTTCATATTTTTCTAGGAAGTATCCTCTTTACTTTTTCATCATACTGTTATTTTTCTTGTGCTATCTCTAGCAGTAATGAATAGAAGCTGTAACATTTTCCAGAAAAGGAATAATATACTAGAAATCGAGCCAGATGAATTATCAGTGTGTCTTTATTCCTATTCTCTGCTATGAATACTTCTCCAAAATATGAATGATGTTCATGGGGATGGCAGGTTCAATAATACTCAAAAGTTGTCAGTGGTTTACTGTTTACACAGGGAATGTTAACTTGTTAAGCACTCCACCTCCGCCCTTCCTATAAAAAATTCTGTTTTATTGTAACAACACATTTTGCTTAAATAGGCTTTCTGGAAACTCTCTTAGGTCCTTTTCAACTCTAAGAGTCTAGAATTTTAATAAGTCTTCTGGCAAAATATTTTTTTTACTTTAGCAAATCCAAACCATTCATTGTTAAAAGGAGACTCTTTCCACATATTAAAATATTTAGAAATATAGAAAAAATTCAGTAATAGCATAAGAAAAACCTATGACCTAGAGTTAATAAAAGTTAGCATTTGAGAATGTTTGCTTCCTGTGTCTCTACCCACATGTGTGTATGAAAGAGAACAATCAAAATTAACCTGGAATCCCCTTTTCTCTTTCCCTAGCCCTACTCCCCTCCATCTCACTCCCATCACTCCCATCTTAGAACTATCAATAAAATGAATCTTTGTGTCTTTTGTAGTCCATTTTTGTCTTTATTTTAAATGTCATTATATATGAGCAACCTGCACACACATTAATGAACATTAAACAGCATTATTTGTATGTTTTTGAAATCTACATAAGTGCTGCCACATCATTGGCACTTTTCTACAGCTTGCTTTTGCCAATTGTCATTATGTGTTCCAGATCGATTCATGGTGATTAATTAATCTATTCTGCTGTTTAGTAATATAATTTATTATGCCTTTATTCTATTACGTACCTCTATCACTTTTAATTTCTGACTATAAATAATGAATAACACATAGTTAGATGCTTCCTGTGAGGTGTATGTGAGGTATTCTCCAGAATGTATACCCTGAATCTGAATTGGTGAATAATAGAGTATATACACCTTCAGTTTTACTTTAACTTCAACTTTCCTAGGCATTTCCAAATTAATTCAAATGAACTGCACTGATTTTAACTCATCAGGATTTCTCGTTGCCCCACATCCTCACTAATACTTGGCATATGTGAGTGCATTCTCAGTCACTTCAGTCATGTCCAACTCTTTGCGACCCTAAGGACTATAGCCTGCCAGGCTTGTCAGGCCATGGCATTCTCCAGGCAAGAATACTGGGATGGGTTGTCATGCCCTGCCTTCACAACCCAGGAAGATCCCCTGGAGAAGGAAAAGGCAATCCACTCCAGTATTCTTGCCTGGGAAATCTCTTGGACAGAGGAGCCTGGTAGGCTACAGTCCATGAGATTGGAAGAGAGTCAGACACGACTGAGCAACTAAACAATAGACAAAAGCCATTATGTAGCATCTTTATATAGTCACAGTATTTTTCATGCTAAATTATATTTTATTTGATATCTACATTACTAAGACTGATTTTTAAAGTATTCATTTCCTGATAAATATTGTCATCCTTTATTTTGCTTTTATATTACTGTTCCTCCTATTTTGAAATTATATATTTTTGTTTTGTTGATTTCAAGGATGGACATATGACTCACTTTATCCAAACAATGTAAACAAAAGTGATATGTACCATTTTCAAGCAGAAACTTTAAAAGCCATCATGTTCTTCTATTTTATGTTTCCATTTAATATGAGAATATCAATATCATAGAATATCTTATACGTTATCTCTTGGTTCCTGGATGGGAAACAAATAGACTAGAGGTGGAGTCAATCCCCAATGAACATGTAATATGTGTAAGAAATAAATCTTTATTACTAGAAACTGCCAAGATTTTTGTAGTCATATTTTTCAAATTCTGGATTAATACAACCTAATCTGATTTTCAGAAGGCCTATAACTGAACTCAACTCCTTCACAGTCCCCTCAATTCTAGTGCTTATCAACCACTATGACTTTTATTTCTGTCTTTATTTATGGTACAGGGGAATTTCTTTCTCCTGATTTTAAGTTCAGCAATTTATTCAAATGTGTTGGAGATTACATTTTGCCAGACGTTCTATGCAGTTCAAGTAAAAGATCATTTCCTTATTAGCTCAGATTATCATGTTTACACAGCAGCCCTTTACAGCATTTGCACTTATTGACCTTTGAAGTAAAACACTACTACTCAGTATTTTAGGATGATTTTTGGAGATTTTCATTTCGGTGCTATGAGAAGTTGTCAATAACACCATTGAAGTACCAATGCTTATTGAATGAATTTCAACACACATTACTTATCTTTTCTTTCCAGGTTCTCATGTGTTCCATGAAATAGCAAAGTATCAGTGGTTGATCTTAAATACAAAGAGGTTATTTGAATATTTCTCAGTTTTTAGAATCAAGCACAATTTCATATTTCAAAAGATGATCTTCTCTCATTTTAAATAGGTTTATTTTTTCAAGTAAAATATAGCAACATTTATTGAAAATGTCACTGACTAGGAAGAATCTGTATTCTTAGTTTCTCCCTTATGCTCAGGTGCTTAAGAAAGCTCTCTCTCTTTTTATTTATTTATTTATTTTTAGTTAATTAATTTATTTTTTTCTTGTTGGAAAGCTCTCTTAAAACATGAACAGAGCATAGTAGAGGGCAAAGTGAGAAAAAGTAACTTGCCACTCGGGGCAGGGAGTAGAAGCTTGAATTCTTATGGCATATGAGACAATTTAAGGGAAAATCTATGCATTTATGGAAAACACTGTGTGTGTCCACATGTAATAGAGTTTGTATGCAGGTAGTTGGATGGTATGAGAGAATAAACACATATAATACAATATTTCTAATGCTTCACTTTGAAAACTGCAAACAGATTTTATCATTTAGAAATCCTACTAAATCAAATCAGACCCAACCACACTTGTCATGAGTAGCAGAATCATAGTATTATCTTTAATTTGTACTGGAAAATTTAATTTATATTTCTAAATTATGAATAAAAGGAAAAGACTGACTTTTAATTCACAAGCTACAAAAAATGAAAAAAAAACTACTAGCATTACCTATTAAATAATGAACTTCACCTTTATTCACTGGGTCTAAACTCATATATTTAAGTATGGGAGTATCTGGAAAAGCTGCAAGTGTTAAAATGTAATGATTTCTGGCTTTTTCCACAAAAGAATTTCAAATGATCATTAAAAGAAGAAAAAAGACTTTTTAGAGTATGCATAAAACTATGCATACTACTTGGTCCCACACATAGAAATCTAAACACTTCAGAAAGTAATTTAATTGTCCCTTGCTCCTTGTTGAAATTGGATACAAAAATAGCACACCTCTACAATATAATATTAAGATTTTGGTTTGAAGTCAATATTTTTTAAAAAGGAACAAATTCATAATTAGTATAACTGAAACATTTTATTTTGTTAAATACCAAAAATAAATCTGTCGAAATGTTTTATCTTGGTATTATCAGTTAGCCTGAATAATTGGTTTTCAGTGAGAAATTATATTTTAATGTGCATAAAATCAACTGCAAATTGCAGTTATTATTGCAAATATTATTGATGCAACTATAAATATCAGTTTGCTCCGTTCTAGGAGAATAAAAGCACACCACTTTCAACATTTTACACATAGTTCAAAGACCATGAAGTTCAAGTTTTGTGTCTGACTGATGTTTGCCCTTCAAGGGAAAAGGACATGGAGAAATGAGGATAATAGACTGCTGGGGTCATTTTCATTTGTACCTCCTTAGCATGTAGAGCTATAAGGCAAATTAATAACTGAGAAAGTCTTAGGAAACTAGGGTTCACAAAGTGAGATAATCATTTAGAAAAGTATAGTATAGAAAATGATTTGTTTGTTTTCATCAAATAGACTGCTGTTTATCATATAAAGGATCATTGACTGATTCTGTAAAATAATCAAACAGCGAGCAGACAAGTTGCCATCTTCTTTGGATAATTGGTTCTGAATCAATAGTATTCCTCAAGTTAGCAATGATTAGATGAAAATCAACATGTATCCTGCTGTACAACAGTCATGTTACAATAGTCATGTATAGCCATGTATACAATAGTCATGTATAGCCATGTCTCACATACATTTGGTTCTATCATTAAGGGCAGTAATTACTCTCATACTGTGGGATTAAGCAACCTTTATTTAAATCACATACATGGGAAGTTAGAATGTGATCCCTTTCTAGCATCTAAGGTTTACTCATCATATATTTGCATAAATTAGGAACTCTCAAGCAACCCTTCCAAAAATAAAGAAAATCACCTCCATTTGATTTCATTTTTCAAAACCACAACCAAAGGGAAAACTCTTTACTATTCAGAAAGCATAATATCCTGCCTTGAAGACTAGTCTCTTCTTTAAAAATCATCACTTGATTTTGCCTCTAAGTGTGACATGTATTATTTCATCTAAAATGATTCTAAACATTATAAGATCAAAAGGTTTGGATTAAGTGTGTGAGTGGAGGGCACGGAAGTATATAGGTGATATCTAGCTATACCAACAGGAGAAAGGGTAACTGTTGTAAGCTTGATAAAAGCTATCAAAAATATATATGAGTATGTAGCACAGTCAACTGCCATCTCCATGATTCCCACTTCCTGGTATTTACATCTGGTATATTTCCCTCCATTGCAGCAGGAAAATAATCTGTGGCTTTCTTACAACCAATAGAATATGGCAGAGATGGTAATATGTATCTGATTATATGTACATGGATGTTAGGTAGTAGTGCTCATATTGCTAGAATCTCTCATTACCTTACTAACTTTGAAGAAGCAAGCTTACATGTTTTGAGCTTTGTGGAGAGGGTTACATGAAAGGAACGCTACATGACTTTTGCCTGAACAGCCAACAAGAAACTGAGACCCTCATCTGGGCCCTGCAACAAATTGAATGCAACCAACAGACTTGTGAACTTAGAAGAGGAGCCTTTCCCATATGAATCTCACATGAAACCCAGTCCTGGTCAATAGCATGATTTCAGCCTTCTACTGGACCCAATTACTTCACGCTCAGAAAACTGACTCAGAAACTGTGAGATAATATATGTATAATGGTGAAACTTCTAAATTTGTGTTAATACTATTATGCAACAATAAGTGTAGGAGACAGGAAGAATGAAAGAAAAGCAGGCCTCAGCAAAGACCACAAAAGAAATTTATAATTATTGATAAATTGGATGCTAAAAGGTATGAGAATCTTGGAACAAGTCCAGAGGGAACAGTTCATAGTCTTGAAAACAAGATATGATACTGGGGTCAGAAAACCGACCCCAAACTGTTTCCCAATAGCGTCTCAGAGTCACATGTTTTATGTACCTGGTGGAAAATCTATAGATAAGAATATTAGTCTTAGTTATTGACTTGTAATTGGTCAGTTTCTCCTAATTACTCAATGGTTAATGATCATTTTGTGACCACATGAGTTGTAGTTTAACTCCCCACATATTCTTTTTTGTTTTTTTTTTTTTATTTTCTTTACTTTATTGTGTTGGTATTGCCGTACATTGACATGAATCCACCATGGGTATACATATGCTCCCACTCCAAACCCCCCTCCCTCCTCCCTCCCAATTCCCTCCCCCGGGGTCATCCCTGTGCACCAGTCCCGATCATCAAACCTGGGCTGGTGATTGATTTCACATATGATAATTAACACGTTTCAATGCCATTCTCCCATATCATCCCACCCTTGCCCTCTTCCACAGAGTCCACGAGACTGTTCTATACATCTGTGTTTCTTTTGCTGTCTCGCATGCAGGGTTCTCGTTACCATCTTTCTAAATTCCATATATATGCGTTAGTATACTGTATTTTTGTTTTTCCTTCTGGCTTACTTCACTCTGGATAATAGGCTCCAGTAATCTCAAAAATATACAAGCAACTCCTGCAGCTCCATTCTAGAAATATAAACAACCCAATCAAAAAGTGGGCCAAAGAACTTAACAGATATTTCTCCAAAGAAGACATAAAAATGGCTAACAAACACATGAAAAGATGCCCACATATTATTTCATTCACGGCTGAAAGTATAATAAAACTGGCCTGGACTGAGTTCAGTACTTTCACCTTGGAGCAGTGTTGGTCCACTGAGCCTCACATTTCTCTCAATTTTTGTCTCTCGTTTCTCATTCTCTCACTGTATCGTGCTTTCAGAAACCCTGCCTGTTTAGCTGGTCTTGACAAATAGGAAACTAATAAAGATTGCAATGTTGGCAGAGGCATAACATCTAAAATAAGTTTGTTTGTTACCTCTTAAACCAGAAAAGAATTAGGGGACGTTTTAAAATACATACCATCTTCCTAATTATAGAAAGACTAGTAGTGTGTTGTTCTGAAGATAAGTATAATGATGTCTTTAAAATGTCTATAATGCCTAATACAGAATAATGACTTAATAAATTCCATTTAGTGCCAATGAGCCTCAATAATAGGAAGAGTTGTGGTTGCTCTTTAATAAATAATCCTTTGAAAACGACCACTTTTCATGCCATCTAGCCATGCTAAAACTAATCTTTCCCTCAAAGACATTTATGTATTCTAAATATACTTGTGACCCTAGTCAATTAAAATAATAATAACCTGTTGAAGATGACATAAACTAATGAAGTTCTGAAATATATCCCAGATCTAGGAATTTTTTTTTGAAAATGAATATTCTCATAGTGACAGATAACTCAATTTTCCATGTTGTCTCCCTCTCTCAAAATGCTTGCTTTCAAACTCATGTTTTATGGCTCACTCACTATGAACCTTGAGGAAGTTACTTATCTCTGTGTCTTAGTTTCCTTATTCATAAACATGGATATACTATTATATAACTCATAAAGTTGTTATGAGAAATAAATGATTTCATTCATTGAAAGAAAACTAATGTTTGATAGATACATATTGTTCAATAAATGTTGGTCTTTATTATAAAAACTAAATATTCTCCTTTCAAAATGAAGTGTCAAAAGTGAAGGCTATGTGTAAGATTCAAACTTAGAAAAAGGACCAGAATAAGCAATGAAAAGTACATTCTCTTTTCCTAGCCACTCTATCCCTTCCTCAGAAACAACTGCTTTAAATTCTTCATGGGCTCTACCAGGATGATATAGGCACATCTACACACATCTTCACACATTTCTAGATACTTTTTATCCATTGTACCAGAAAATCAATGGGCTCTTTATGTTTGGAAACTCATGTTCTTCATATCTGGGAAATTTCTTAAATCACTTTACTAATTTTTCTGCAACTAAGTTTTCTCTTTCTAGAACTTTATTTTTCAAATGGTGAAGCTCCTGGACTACACTCCAATTTAAAAAAACAAAAACTTTTCTCTAATACTTTTATCTGTCTCTTTGCTTAATTTCAAGTTTCTGGAAGATTTTACCTACTTCATGCTAATTTTTTGACTGATTGTTGTAATGATTTTAATTTAAAATTTTGTATTCAAACTATCCTTTTGTTATATCCTCCTAATATTGATTTGTCGTTCTAATATATCTTCTTATCTATCCAAATACATTAGTAATTTTTTACCACTATGTTATTCTCTCTGTATGTTTCCTCAAAGTTTCTCCATTTTCCTATTTACTTGCTTGTTTTGGTCTTTGTCTTTCATGTGAGAAGGTAGATATGTAGGATACTAGTGTAATCGAAACTTAGCAGGGAAAATGGTGTTCTCAGAATGCTTCGTGCATATATGCTCATTTATTTCCATGTTTTTAGTATGGTATCAATCAACTAAGCCTGTCATTGATTTAATCCAGTGATTCTCTAACTTTTTTCTCTCCAGAAAATAACCTTCTCTTTGCACATGGAAAGGACAGTTGCTCGCTGTAGTGAAGTCCAAGAAAAAATTTGGATTTGTTCATCAAACAACCATTAACTCATCTTTGTATTACTTTCCCTGCCAGCTCCTGAGCTTATTGATGATTCAGTGCTATAAATATATGATAATTCTGTGTTATAAATCTGGTTATTATTTGTTTTCCCCCACTACAAACCTAGATTTTGGCTTTCTTGAGTGTAGTAAATATAGTTCCTCTTCTTTCCAGCTTCTGAAATTGTATTAGCTTTTGATTATCCTGGAGTCCTCATCCTAGTGAATTTATCTCTTAAAAATACCTCTTTACTATAACTTTCGTTGGATTTCCCAAGGAAACTTAATTGGATGTATGTATTTCTTTGGGTATTTTTCATGAGTTATGTTTCAAACATGAAGTTGTTTATACTTTTTTATCAAATTAGTACTTTACCTCTAGGAAGCATTTGATTCTACCTATCATATTATCCTGCTTAAGAAAATACTCTATTTGAGTTCTAGCTTTCCCCTTTTATTTTTTGTTTCTTCCTTTATTTCTCTGTCATTTTTCCCTGCTCTCATCAGAAATATTTTCTTTATCTGAACTTTAAGTAATTTCTGAACTCAGAAATGTGACCCAAGCATTCTTTTCTCCTCACTTGTAATCCCTCTCCATATAGTGTTTCTAAAAATGAGGTCATCTGACTATCTGCACTAGAATTGCAAGTGACAAAATGCATATTATAAAATCCTACTCTGAACCTAATAAGTCAGAATCTATTCAAGTATGACATGGAGATATGCATTTTGAATATTCCCCCTTCACAATTCTTTCATAAAATAAATTTAAGACATTTTCAGAGAAAATCTAATGCATGACTATAATAGTGCTAACTCATTGTATATTAAATTATTCCCAAACTTAGTGCTTAAAACAACAATAACTGCTTAGTGATTCTCAGAATTCAAGAGCAGTTTGGCTAGATGTGCCTAGTTTGGTTTTTCTCATGAAATTGTGCTGGGAAATAACTCTTTATATGTCTTTCATGTTTCCATATATCTTGTAAGTAAGGTATTAACTACTGCTCATGTATTCACAACTATCCTTCCAACAATGCTTGTATACCAATCAGGCTTGGAAAATCAAGATAACATCTACCTCCAGAACTAAGGGCAAATTTGCTTATAGTACAGCATAATAAAGATAATATATCTCTCCAAAGCAAACTGAAAGTTTGCTTGATACTTATTATAAAATATTTGTGTTCCTCCAAGCTTGAGTTTCTTCAGCTGTGATGTATATGTGAGCATCCATCTGGGCCATATAACATCATTCCTTTGGGATTTAGGGAATCAAAGTTAACCATTAAGATCATGGGTTTCCCACATAGCTCAGTTGGTAAAGAATCTGCCTGCGATGCAGGAGATCCTGGTTAAATTCCTGGGTTGCGAAGATCTGCTGGAGAAAGGATAGGCTACCCACTCCTGTATTCTTGGGTTGCCCTTGTGGTACAGAATCCGTCTGCAATGAGGGAGGCCTGAGTTCAATCCCTGGGTTGGGAAGATCCCCTCCACTCTGTACTCTGGCCTGGAGAATCCCATGGACTCTATAATCCATGGGGTCTCAAAGAGTTGGTCACAACTGAGCGACTTTCACTTTCTTTCAGTTTCTATGAAGCTCATGCTGCCCGCTCTGATATGAGTAAAAATGTTCTTTATCTCTCATCTTGGATCCATATATAATTTAACCACATTCATGAAATTGTGGCAAATTAACTTATAAGTAGGGTAAAACCTCAGACCCCTCACAGTTCTTAAAAAGGCAGAGTTAGATACAAGAGGAGCTATATTAATGTGCAGACTTGATTGGAGCTGGAGGATTCACTTCCAAGGGGCCTTACCCACACATTCTGTATGTTAGTGATGACTGTTGATGTCTCAGTTCCTCTCCATGATGGTCTTTCCAAAGACGAATTGAGTGTCCTCATGGCATGGGGGCTGATTGCCTCTAGAGAAAGCAATCCAAGAGATCAAGGCAATCCAAGAGATCAAGGTGGTAGCAGAAATTCCCTTTATTACATAGCCTAGGAAGTCACACATGATCATCTCCTTTTCACTCTATCAGGCATACAAAGAAGGCATAATTCAGTGTGGAAGAAGACCACAACAGGGAGTGAATTTTTGGAAATGAGAATCATTGGAGGTCATATTGGAGCTTGATTATCACAGGAAACTTTCTTTAATTGCCATTTATACACAGGTTGACTCACAAAATTATAGCTTCATCCTAGAGTTCTCTGAGGTCCAGATTCATATATTCAATTATTTACTTAAAATTTTCATTTGGATGTTTCAAAATTGACTCAAATCTAAGTTGAACAAACTGGATATTTTTTTCCCCTTTTCCCTCACAAACTTGCCTGGTTCTACTGCAGGGTTAAATATATTAGTGAATATTAACACTATCAATTTAGTTTTGGAAGCCAAAAATCCAGAAATTGTCATTGACATATCCTTTTACCTCATATACAGTTTGTCATCAAACCCTTCATTTCCTAAATAATTCCTGAAAGTTCATCCACTTCTATCTCCATTACTACTACAGGAGCCCAAGCTACTGTCATCTCTCATTCGAACTACTAAAACAGTCTCCTAACTGGTCACCTATATAGTCTCCTCTCAACACTAAACCCTTACTTCACACAGTGAGAAGGTTGTTAATTTATTTTTTTTTTTTGCAATTTAAATCAGATGGTATCACTTTCATGCCTAACCCATTCAAAATGTTGAGAATAACTAGAGGCCACACTGGAGCCCTTGAGAATCAAATGAAATATGGAAGGTCTTGGCATCAAGTGGTTACTGCCTCTCTAGCTCCTTTCTAAACCTCACTAACTACACCTGCAGTTTCCTTTGCAGTCTCTTGAAAGTACAGCAGTTCCTTATAATTTATAGGTATTAACACACCACAGGATGCTTGCTTGCCCTTTTTCTACTACCAACTTATTTCTGCTAATTTTTCACATCTTAGATAAAACATTACATCCACAGGAACGTAGGGTCAATCCAAGACCATATAGAGTTTTTGTATATATTAAACGCACCTTGCCTGCAATAACACAGTCCCACTAACACAAAGATTGGTAAAGGATGACCTTTGGGAAAATAAAATAATTCCCTTTCCTCTGGGCACATGCACCCAACATGTTATACAGTGTAATAAATGCATAACCCTATGAGTAACTCCACAAGGACTATTTCCCTGACACCCAATGTAAGGCGAATGCAGAGATAAAGAGAGCGAGCCAGGCAGTCAGGCAAGAAAAGGAAATTCATTAGAAGGAAAAGAGAGGGTGACTGGCTCTTAAGGAGAACCAGCATTCTCCATTTCTAACGGAGTCCTTACACCTCACCAATGAAAAAGTCTCTGAAGGGATGGTCACATAGTCAGAGGTCCAGAATCGGGTGGTCTCATAGCTTTGAGAAGTTAGGCGTGAGATAATAGGATGCCATTCAGGTAATTTGGTGACCTCACAGATCACTGTGACTTATTCTTTGTTTTTAAGGTCGACATAACTAGCCATCTTATCAATGAGAGCCCATGTGGGCCCTACCATTCAAGACTTTTTGATTTAGGGTAAGGACCAAAGACCCATCTTCTGTAACTGTTTCCTCTGGGACAGGGGTGTTGTTGTGGTAAGATTAGAAAAGGCTAGAATGCAGGTCAAGGGGATTTGTGTGGGGTTCAAGTTTTTGATAACCTGAGTGAGTTAGAAGTAGCTCATGGATAGTTCAGTTAGTGAAGGCTTGTAAGCAGTTATGAAGAAACTTTGAAAAAAGATGCATTAAACATGGACTGAAAGTTAAAATAAAAGTAAATAAAAGGAGAGGGCCGAGAAAAGGTAGGACACAGGGTATTCAATTCCAAATGTTTGACCAGTATTCCCATGAATGGTTGGCATATTCTAGAGGCCCTATTTGTCAGATGTCTTTCTGCTTCCTTTAAAAATCCTGATAGAAACAGCAGGCTTTCTCCAAAAACAGGCATCAGTTCAGTTCAGTCACTCAGTTGTGTCCCACTCTTTGTGACCCCACGGACTGCAGTATGCCAGGTCTCCCTATCCATCACCAACTCACAGAGTTTACCCAAACTCATGCCCATTGAGTTGGTCATGCCATCCACCATCTCATCCACTGTCGTCCCCTTCTCCTCCTGCCCTCAATCCTTCCCATCATCAGGGTCTTTTCAAATGAGTCAGCTCTTTGCATCAGGTAGCCAAAGTATTGGAGTTTCAGCTTCAACATCAGTCATTCTAATGAACACCCAGGACTGAACTCCTTAAGGATAGACTGGTTGGATCTCCTTGCAGTCCAAGGAACTCTAAAGAGTCTTCTCCAACACCACAGTTCAAAAGCATCAATTCTTCAGTGCTCAGCTTTCTTTATACTCTCACATCTAAATATGACTAATAGAGAAACCATAGCCTTGACTAGATGGACCTTTGTTGACAAAACAATGTCTCTGCTTTTTTAAATTATTATTTTTATTTATTTATTTATTCTTTTTCTTTACATTATCATGTTGGTTTTGCCATACATTGACATGAATTCTCCATGGGTATACATGTGTTCCCCTTCCAGAACACCCCTCCCACCTCCCTCCCAATTCCATCTCTCTGGGTCATCCCAGTGCACCAGCCCTGAACACCCTGTATCAAGCATCAAACCTGGGCTGGCGATGTCACATATGATAATTTACATGTTTCAATAGCGTTCTCCCATATCATCCCACCCTTGCCCTCTCTCACAGAGTCCAAAAGACTGTTCTATACATTTGTGTCTTTTTGCTGTTTCGCATACAGGGTTATCATCACCATCTTTCTAAATTCCATATATATGTGTTAGTATACTGTATTATTTTTCCTTCTGGCTTATCTCTTTAACAAGTGGTGCTGGGAAAGCAGGACAGCCACTTGTAAAAGAATGTCTCTGCTTTTTAATATGCTGTCTAGGTTGATCATAACTTTCCTTCTAAGGAGTTCAGCTCAGTTCCATCGCCCTGCCCTGTCTGACTCTGTGCGACCCCATGAATAGCAGCACGCCAGGCCTCCCTGTCCATCACTAACTTCTGAAGTTCACCCAAACCCATGATCACTGAATCGATGATGCCATCCAGCCATCTCATCCTCTTTCCTCCCCTTCTCCTCTTGCCCTCAATCTTTCCCAGCATCAGGTTCTTTTCCAATGAGTCAGCTCTTTGCATCAGGTGTCCAACATATTGGAGTTTCAGCTTCAACATCAGTCCTTCCAATGAACAGCCAGGACTGATCTTTAGGATGGACTGGTTGGATTTCCTTTCAGTCCATGGGACTCTCAAGAGTCTTCTCCAAAACCACAGTTCAAAAGCATAAATTTTTCAACACTCAGCTTTCTTTATAGTCCAACTCTCCCATCCATACATGACCACTGGAAAAACCATAGCCTTGACTATATGGACCTTTGTAGGCAAAATAATGTCTCTACTTTTTAATATGCTGTCTAGGTTGATCATAACTTTCCTTCCAAGAAGTAATCATCTTTTAATTTCATTGCTACAAATTTCATGGCTGCAGTGACCATCTGCAATGACTTTGGAGCCCAACAAATAAAATCAGCCACTGTTTCCACTGATTCCCCACCTATTTGCCATGAAGTGATGGGACCAGATGCCATGATCTTAGTTTTCTGGATGTTGAGCTTTAAGCCAACATTTTCACTCTCTTTCACTTTCATCAAGAGGTGCTTCAGTTCTTCATTTTCTACAATAAGGGTGGTTTCATATGCCTATCTGAGGGTTACTGATATTTCTCCTGGCAATCTTGATTCCAGCTTGTACTTTATCCAGCCCAGCGTTTCTCATAATGTACTCTGCATATAAGTTAAATAAGTAGAGTGACAATATACAGCCTTGACATACTCCTTTTCTTATTTGGAACCAGTCTACTTTTCCATGTTCATTTCTAACTGTTACTTCCTGATCAGCACACAGATTTCTCAAGAGGCAGGTCAGATGGTCTGGTATAACCATCTCTTTCAAAATTTTCCACAGCTTATTGTAATCCACACAGTCAAAGGCTTTGGCATAGTCAATAGAGCAGAAAAAGATATTTTTTTCTGGAACTCTCTTGCTTTTTTGATGATCCAGCGGATGTTGACAATTTGATCTCTGGTCCTCTGCCTTTTCTAAAACCAACTTGAACATCTGGAACTTCACAGTTCACATATTGCTGAAGCCTTGCTTTGAGAATTTTAAGCACTACTTTACTAACGTGTGAGATGAGTGCAACTGTGCAGTAGTTCCAGCATTTTTGGCATTGCCTTTCTTTGGGATTGGAATGAAAACTGACCATTCCAGTCCCATGGCAACTGCTGAGTTTTCCAAACTTGCTGGCATATTGAGTGCAGCACTTTCACAACATCATCTTTCAGCATTTGAAATAGCTCAACTGGAATTCTATCACCTCCACTAGCTTTGTTTGTAGTGATGCTTCCTAAGGCCCACTTGGCTTCACATTCCAGGATGTCTGGCTTTAAGTAAGTGATCACACCATTGTGATTGTCTGGGTCATAAAGATCTTTTTTGTACAGTTCTTCTGTGTATTCTTGCCACCTCTTCTTAATATCTTCTCCTCCTGTTAGGTGCGTACCATTTCTATACTTTATTGAGCCCGTCTTTGCATGAAATGTTCCCTTGATATCTCTAATTTTCTTGAAGGGATCTCTAGTCTTTCCCATTCTAGTATTTTCCTCTATTTCTTTACACTGATCACTGAAAAAGGATTTTTATCTCTCCTTGCTATTCTTTGGAACTCTGCATTCAAATGGGCATATCTTTCCTTTTCTCCTTTGCTTTTTGCTTCTGTTCTTTTTACAGCTATTTGTAAGGCTTCCTCATGCAGACATTTTGCTTTTTGACATTTCTTTTTCTTGAAGATGGTCTTGCTCCCTGTCTCCTTTACAATGTTATGAACCTCTATCCGTAGTCCATCAGGCACTCTGTCTATCAGATCTAGTCCCTTAAGTCTGTTTCTCACTTCCACTGTATAGTCATAAGGAATTTGATTTAGGTCATACCTGAATGGTCTGGTGGTTTTCCCCATTTTCTTCAATTTAAGTCTGAATTCGGCAATAAGGAGTTCATGGTGAGCCACAGTCAGCTTCTGGTCATGTTTTTGCTGACTGTATAGACATTCTCCATCTTTGCCTGCAAAGAATATAATCAATCTGATTTCAGTGTTGGCCATCAGTTGATGTTCATGTGTAGAGTCTTCTCTTGTGTTGTTGGAAGAAAGTGTATGCTATGATCAGTGCATCCTCTTGGCAAAACTCTATTAGTCTTTGCCCTGCTTCATTCTGTATGCCAAGGCCAAATTTTCCTGTTGCTCCTGGTGTTTCTTGACCTCCTACTTTTACATTCCAGCCCCCTATGAGGAAAAGGACATCTTTTTGGGGGGTTTTAGTTCTAGAAAGTCTTGTAGGTATTCTTAGAACCGTTCAACTAAGCAGTGGCCACAGGACTGAAAAGATCAGTTTTCATCTCAATCCCAAAGAAAGGCAGTGCCAAAGAATGCTCAAAGTACCACACAATTGCACTCATCTTACATGCTAGTAAAGAATTCTTAAAATTCTCCAAACCAGGCTTCAGCAATATATGAACTGTGAACTTCCAGATGTTTAAGTTGGTTTTAGAAAAGGCAGAGGAACCAGAGATCAAATTGTTTACATCAGCTACAACATCAAAAAAGCAACAGAGTTCCAGAAAAACATCTATTTCTGCTTTATTGACTATGCCAAAGCCTTTGACTGTGTTTATCACAATAAACTGTGGAAAGTTCTTCAAGAGATGGGAATACCAGACCACCTGGCCTGCCTCTTGAGAAATCTATATGCAAGTCAGGAAGCAACAATTAGAACTGGACATGGAACAACAGGAGAATGTCAAGACTATATATTGTCACCCTAGTTATTTAACTTTTATGGAGAGTACATCATGAGAAACACTGGGCTGGATGAAGCACAAGCTGGAATCAAGATTGCTGGGAGAAATATCAAAAACTTCAGATATGCAGATGACACCACCCTTATGGCAGAAAATAAAGAAGAACCAAAGGGCTTTTTGATGAAAGTGAAGAAGGAGAGTGAAAAAGTTGGCTTAAAGCTCAACATTCAAAAAATTAAGATCATGGCATCTAGTCCCATCACTTCTTGACAAATAGATAGGGAACCAGTGGCAAACTTTATTGTTTTGGTCTCCAAAATCACTTCAGATGGTGACTACAGCCATCAACTTTTAAAGGTACTTCTTGGAAGAAAAGTTAGGACCAACCTAGACAGCATATTAAAAAGCAGAGACATTACTTTACCAACAAAGGTCTGTCTAGTCAAGGTTATGTTTATTTTCAGTAATCATGTATGCATATGAGAGTTGGACTATAAAGAAAGCTGAGTGCTGAAAAATTAATGCTTTTGAACTGTGGTATTCGAGAAGACTCTTGAGAGGCCCTTGGACTGCAAGTAGTTCCTACCAGTCAATCCTAAAGGAGATCAGTCCTGAATATTCATTGGGAGGACTGATGTTGAAGCTGAAACTCCAACACTTCGGCCACTTGATGCAACTAACTGACTCATTTGAAAAGACCCTGATGCTGGGAAAGATTGAAGGCAGGAGGAGAAGGGGATGACAAAGGATGAGATGGTTGGATGGCATCACCAACTCAATGAACTTGAGTTTGATTAAGCTCTGGGAGTTGGTGATGGACAAGGATGTCTCACGTGATGCAGCCCATGGGTTTACAAATAGTCTGATATGACTGAGCGACTGAAGTGAACTGAACTGAACTGAACTGAAGGTATGTATGATAAAAAGAGAGATTCTCCCCCGTTCCCCTGTTTGTGTAATAAAGAGAAGTGTTTATGTGAGTCAATTTGTATGTGGAAATGGGGAGTGCCCATCTTCTGTGTGAGAAGATGGATAAGCAAATGCACCAATCACTGGCAAGGGTCAGGTTGAGGTACTGAATAAACAATGGGTCAGATTTAAATCTCTAAATAGGAAGGCACGTTTGGGGGCAGGGTGAGGTATTGGCAAGATTAGTGTGAGCCAGGCTTGAACAGAGGGTGGCCTTGAGATAGTAATAGAGGCTTTGAATTTTGAGAGAAGATCTTTTCCCAATGATAAGAGTGGGGCATTTGGGGAATATGAGAAAAGAATGGGAAAAATGGGTTTCTTGAAATGTGCAAGGCAGAGGCTCAGTTATTCATGGTGTAGATATTAAACTGTCAACCCCTATAATGGAGACTGAGAGACCTTGGTTTTCCAGAGTAGGTAGTCATAGCAGAATAAGTGGCCTCCATGTCAGGAGAAATGAGAAAGGAGATCGGCTTACCTGCCACTGTAAGAGTTACCCTGGGCTCTGTAGAGATGATAAGAGTCATGGCCTGGGGCCCTGGCCACCTTCAGTCCTCAGTGGCAAGTCCAAGGAAGATGGGCAAAGCTGGATCGGGGGACTCCTGCTCAGGAACAGAGGGGGATATCCGGATCCCTGGAGAGGGATTTGGGCAGTCAACCCTTCCAATGTCCCTTTATGCAACAGCTGGGACATGGACCTGGAGGGGGCCTTGGGTTTAGGCATGAGCAGTCCAGTGGACTTCTTTGCCACATTTGAAGCAGAGCCCAGGTGGCTTCCTTTCTTTGTTGGTTGATGGAGGCTTGGAGCCATGTAGGCCAAGGCTTAAAAGATGATATATGGCATGATCTCCTTGGGCCTTCTCTAGCTTTCCTGTTCTTCCCAGGTATTGAAAATCTTACAGGCTAAATTTAAAAGGTCTCATTGAAGGTTTTGAGGGACTTCCACCTTAAAGTTTCTTTCAGATATCTGAGGATGACTGGGAGATAAAATGGCTGTTAAAGACAATGGTGCTCTCTGCTGAAGTGGGGTCTAAATTTGTATATTTTTGTAGCACTTCCATTAACCTGGTTAGAAATTGTGCCAGGTTTTCATCTAGTCTTTGAGTTATTTCCCGGGGTTTATTAAAGTTGACAGCTTTATGCCCTGCCTTTTGAAAGCCCACAATGAGGCAAGCAATCATATGATTACGGGCTGCTCAAGCAGGTCGTCCTGCCTGATAATCCCAGTTGGGATCATCTCAGGAAACAGCCATTGCCCCTTTGGGCTTAGTATTGTCTGTCCTGTGTCTCTTATCAGTATGCACCTGAGAGGCTAGCCATAGTTCCTTCTCTTCTGGGAGAAGAATGGAGGAAAGTATGATATAAATATCATGCCAGGTTAAGTTGTAAGACTGGGTAAGATACCTGCATTCTTTTAGATATTTATCAGGGTCTGAGGAGAAGGAGCCAAGATGATTTTCAATCTGAGATAGATCAGTGAGAAAGAATGGGACATGAATCCAAACAATGCCTCTTGCTCCAGCTACTTCTGGTAAGGGGAGGATTGGAGCAGGGGAAGGAGTGGGGTCCTGTGGTGAAGTTTCCTGTTTTAAAGTATTTCAGGGCTGGGAACAGGGAGGAGATCTAGAGAGGTCAGGATAAAGCCTTGGTACCCTCAGGGGAGAGGGTGGGGCTGAGGTCTCAGAGCTAATCTCGGGCACAGGCTGGGGAAGGGGGTTGGGAGCAGTTGGGTGGTGGAGGCCTGCACTTGAGAAGGAGAGAGGGAGGAGGGGACATAAGTTAGAGGTTGTGGAACTGGATCTGGAGTTGCTGCAAGGGGATTAAGAGTGCTAGGGGGTGGGCTGAAGGGCCTTAGGAAGGAGAAGAAAAGTCTGAACAGGTATCGGGAGACATTGTATTAGGAGGATGCGGCCCAGAGTGGGCTAAGAATATCTGAGAAGTAGAATAGGATTCACAGAGAGAGGGTCGAGAGCAAAGAGCAAAGAAAGCCTGAACATAAGGGATTTCTAACCACTTGCCATTGTGGCAGCAGTAGTTATTGAGGTCCTGTAGAGTATTATAATTGAGAGTTCCATTTTCTGGTCATTAGGGCATGTTATCAAGTCTGTATTGCGGTCAGACAATGCTAGAATAGTAAAGAAGTCTTTTTGGTCTTATCACTCTCTCAAAGCCCAAAACTTTTACGTTTCAAAGAAGGCATCCTAGAGAAGTAGATTTTGAGGGCTGAGATTGAGAATTTCCCATTGCACCCAAATAGAGAGATTAGACAAGGGTGAGAGAAAGCGAGGAGAAAAGTCCAAGAGAAAAGGTGTCTCCATTCTCAGGATATTCTCAGAGAGTAATAACAGTCTGGTTAGAAATTGGCATCCCCTACCTATCTCAAAGTCAAACGGGGCATAAGGCTGAGAGCCTGAGGGCCGTGGGAATCCTCGCGCCTAGTGCTAGGACTTGGAAATGAGGTGAGAGAGAGAGGATCTGAGGGAATGGGATTTCATTCACTCTTGTAACCCGAAGGATGAAATGTGGGCAGGTATGTGGATGTCAGTCCAGCAAAGCAAGTGGAGAGTTCCTTCCTGGAGCTCATCTCAGTTTCTCGGCCATGTTCAAGTGAGGAGACCACTGGAGATGGGCTCGTGAGAGAAGCCCACCCAGTTGCAGTGGATCTTCCCTCCCTGGTTTCGGCACCAGAATGTAAGACGAGTACAGAGAAAAAGAGAGGGAGCCAGGCAGTCAGGCAAGAGAATGAAATTTATTAGAGGGAAAAGAGAGGCTGGTTGGCTCTTAAAAAGAACCAACATTCTCCCTTTCTGATGGAGTCCTTCTTGTACCCCACCAATGGAAAATTCTCTGAAGGGATGGTCACATAGCCAGAGGTCTGGAATCTGGTGGACTCACAGCTTTGAGACAATAGGCATCAGTGAGGTAACAGGATGTCATTTATTTGGTCAGTCTCACAGATCACTGTGATTTATTCTTTGTTTGTCAGGTCTACGTAATGAGCCATCTTATCAATGAGACATGTGGGCCCCATCACTCACCTCCATTTTTAGCTCTCATCACTCACTACACTTGTCTTTCATAGAACTCAATATAATTTATATTTATACATGGATCTTTGTGGGCATGTCATTTATGTCTATCTCCTCCACTAGAGTATTGAGAGGGTAACAGCAGGAAGGCTAGGGGTCTCCAAACCGAGGAAATAGGCTGCAAGTGTCATATATACAGGAGGAAACAATCTACAGGTGTCAGATATTTTTTCCCTTCTCTACACAAAACTAAAAGGAGATTTCTCTTAAAATTCTGTGTTGCTATGATGACACTTGGTTCCACCTGAACTTAATTTTTCTCCAACCTTGAGCTAACCAGGGCATTTTTCTTAAGGAAATGTTTTTCTTAAGCTATGCTAATGAACTATGTATTTACCCTAGACTATGTCTTTCTTCAAGTAGGTTTCACTTAAGACTCAGAACCGATAGGGTCTCAATAAACCAGTATGTTTTACTCATACATTATCCTAATCTTTGTTAATGAAACTATATATTTGCTTGGAAACCTGCCTGTCTTCAAGATTCATGTCAATCATTTTATGGCTCAAGATGACTCACTTTGTGCCAATGTTATCTCAAAATGAATATTGTGGGTAAGGGGCCTGGTGCCATTCTGAGTTTTGAGACATTTCCTTTCTCTAATTAGCAGCCTTCTGATAGGTATATAACATACTGCTAAAAGCTAATGGGGGCACTCTTTCTGCCCCCTTCAGAAGCTTTGTCTATCTTTTTTATACTTTAATAAAACTTTATTATGCAAAAGCTCTGAGTGATCAAGCCTTGTCACTGGCTTCCTCTCCTCTGGAGGCCAAGGATCCTGTTGTTTTTCATGGCTCAACAGCAACCTTTCTGTATAAGCACTAAAGGGGAAGAAGAAACTCTACCTCTTTGGGTCACTAAATGTATCCACAGTGTCTAACACAATGCCTGACACATGGATGGTGGTTAATAAATGCATATTTAGCAAATGTTAATATATGCAAATACAAGTGTAAGAATGAACAATTGATAATTTTATAAATAATGTTACTTCAAGTTACCTGGTTTTAAAAAAATGCCAAGAGATAAAGTAGTTTCAGAAAATATTAAGTCTGACAGAACAGACTGGGCACCTGCGTAACTGGAATAGATTTCTTGAACAAATTCAGATCAATGATAACTTGCTGTTATTTTATGAATAAAAATCTAGTTGCTTATAACATCAAAACTGTATTTAGAGATAAGAAAACAATAGAATATGTAAGCTGACAACTGAACTTTGATAAGGAGAAATATGCAGTTCTCATTTTAACATAGATTGAACATATACTAGGATGATTAAAAAGAAACTATGACTTTTTCCATATTTCAGTTTTTTCAAATTATTTAAGAATTTGAGTGACTCTGAAACTGGTTATTTCAAGCTTATTGGGAATTTACAGAGCTTTAAGTGCTATTTGTACTTAAAAAAATTCCTTTAACTAGAAATGTATCTTCTTTTGATCTTAATCAACTTCTTCTCTAGTGTGAGCTATTCTTTAACATCCATGCTGTTGTCTTCTCAGTCCATTTTACTTGCCAAATACTTCTGACTCCCCATCTTCTATCTTTATTTAACTATGCACAATGCACTCTGAATATTACTATAGTAGCAATTAGCTATGTGATTCTAAGTCATTTCACATTTCTCTCAGGTTATCTGGTAAATTACAAAATCAGGCTCAAAGATGTCCAAGACCCATTCAAGTTCTACCATTATATAACTGACCATCAATTCATTACAGTGACATGACATAAGGCATAAACTATTTATTATTTTTGAAAGCATTAGGAAAATTTTTAGAAAGGTGTCATACTGGAAGAATGAGTTGGAAATGACAGACAATGGCATCTCCAGGGGCAAAAGAGCACCATGGACCAAAGTAATAAGAACTGTTTTCCTAGAAAAGCAGCACTATGGTCTGTGTCTCCCTCAAATTCTTGTGTTATATCTGATGATATTAGAAGTAGTATCTTTGGGAAGTGATTAGGTCATGAGGTTGGAGCCCCAATGACTAAGATTAATGTCCTCATAAATGAGTCCCTAGAGAGTTCTCTTATCTTTCTACTATGTAAGTAAACAAGAAATAAGTGACTCAGAAGAGGGCCCTCACCTGACCATGATGGTACCCGGATCTTTGACTTCAAGCCTCCGGAACTGTGGAAAATAAATGTGTTGTGTTTATAAGGTACCTACTTTGTGGCATTTTGTTATAGCAGCCTGGGTGAACTAAGAAAAAGAGGGACTTGTTCTATATGCTGGAAGAACATTATTACTTGAATAACTTAACCTTAAAACAGTGGATGATAGCTAAGGCAGGGGAAAATGAAAGGAAAGTCACCCAGTGGAGACTGCTTGTATTAAGAGTAGTGAAGTTAGGAAGGGGGAGATAAAGAATATTCTTGAAGTGGAGCCAGGTTAGAGAACGGCTTGCTGACTTGCCAAAGGATTTTTAGACATTGTCCTCTATACACTGGGGAACTGTTGTGTTTTTATTTAAGAACACTATTAGTTATGATATGATGCAGGTGATGTTTTTAGAAAAATATATCTAGAAATTTAAATTATGATTTTAATAATACAAATAAAAAGTGATTAGTTAAGGGGATAGAAGAGAAAGAGACAAAATAAAAGATACAAAGGCCAAGGCAATGAAGAATTTTGAAAAGAATGGATCTAAGAGATTGATGAATTCCATCCCCAGTCATGGTAGACCAGCTTGTTGCAGACCAATCTCCCCACGAATAATCAGAAAATATGAATGAAAAATGTTTAAAGATTTAGTTTGAAAGAATCAAAGATTCTGTTACAACAAAAATTTCATCAGGAACAAAGATCTCATAGAGAAGAGAAGCAGAGGGAGATGGGCTTGATGGACTTGAAAAAAGTGAGTGCCAGGGAGTTAAGTAGCTTAGTAGAGCTTATGCAGGCCAACAGAAATTTTAAGAGAAATAAATGATGTTCAGGCACTAATAAGGAAGAAGTATCCTTGTAAATATTCCAAAGGTTTCAGTGAATTTTTGAGAGGTCATTCCCTAGGAGTAAGAATGAAGCAGGAATGAACTAAATCTTGTAAGGATTTCCAACAATTCAATGTATGTTTGGCTTAGGTGATATGTCTATATTGTAAATTCTGACTAATAGCAAAAGCATATCCTCTTTGGAGAAACATAACATTAGGAAATCAAGTTATCTCTTCAATGTTTTATGCACAAGGCCTTGTATCAATCAAAATTTGACAGGCATAATTAGAGAATAGACCAAAATCTATAAAACTAAGTAAAAAAGAGTGGAAACAACTATCAGAGATTAAGATTCTGAAGTTATCAGATATCAGCTCTAAAATTACTGTGATTAATGTGTTTAGGAAATTAGATTACATCAAGTTTCACACATAGGCAAACAGGTCAGAATAGTTTGAGTAATCTTCTCAAATAATAAAACTATGACATAGCAAAGCTAGAATATAAACTAAGAAACGTCTTGCTCCACATATTGAATTGCCTCTTGTTAAATAAAAATAACTCATGTTAAAAGTTCTTTTTTCCTCAATTACTAACATTTGTTATTTGTGTTTTTTTTAATGCTAACCATTCTAACAGGTGTGAGATGATATCTCATGTTGATTTGCTTTACGTTTTCCTGAGGATTAGCAATTCTGAGTGTCTTTTCATAAGCCTGTTGACCATCTTGATGTCTTCTTTGGAGAAATGTCTATTCAGTTCTTCTGCTCATTTTTTAATCAGTTCTTTTTTATGTTGACTTGTATGAATTGTTTCTATGTTCTGGATATCAATCCCTTATCAGTCACATCATTTGCAAATATTTTCTTCCATTCAGTATGTTGTCTTCTTTTTGGTGATAGTTGATGGTTTGCTTTTCTGTGCAAAAGCTTTTAGGTTTAGTTAAGTTTCATTTGTTTACTTTGTTCTTATTTTCTTTATTTTAGGAAATGAATCCAAGAATCCATGTGATTTATTTCAAAGAATGTTCTGCCTGTTGTCTTTAAGGAGTTTTATAGTATCCAATCTTATATTAAAGATTAGATCTTTAATCCATTTTGAGTTTGTTTTTGCATATGGTGTTAGAGAATGTTCTAATTTCATTCATTCACATGCAGCTTTCCTGTTTTCCCAGCAACAGTTATTGAAGAGGCTATCTTTTTTCCACAGTATATCTTTGCTTCTTTTGTCATAGACCAGTTGGCTGTAAGTGTGTGGGTTTATTTCTGGGCTCTCTACATTATTCTATCAATCTGTGTCTGTTTATGTGCAAATATCATACTGTTTTGATTACTCTAGCTTTGTTGTAGAGTCTGAAGTCAAGGAATATAACTCCTCCAGCTTTGTTCTTTCTCAAGATTGTCTTGATTATTCAGATTCTTTTGTGTTTTCATAAAATTTTAAAATTATTTTTTCTAGTTCTGTGAAAAATGCCTTCAGCATTTTGACAGGGATTGCATTTAATCTGTACATTGCATTGGATAGCATGGTCATTTTAACAATACTGATTCTACCAATACAAGAATATGGGTACACTTGTACACTGTTGTTAGGAATTTAAATTAGTATAACCACTGAAGAAAACAGTATGGCAGATTCTCATAAAACTAAAAAGTGAAATACCATATGACTCAGCAGTTTCACTCCTGGATATATATTTAAAAAGAATAAAAAGACTAATTTGAAAAGATTTTATGCACCACAATGTTCAGAGCAGTATTATTTTCAATTGCCAAGATATAGAAACAATCTACATGTCCATCAACAAATGAATGGGTGAAGACTATGTCACACACACACACACACACACACACACACACACAATGGACTACTACTCAGCCATAAAAAAGGAAAATTTGTCATTTGCAGCAACATGGATGGACTTGGAAGGCATTATGCTAAGAGAAATAAGACAGAAAAAGACAAATACTGTATGATATTACTTATATGTGAAATTTAAAAATACAGAAAGCTAGTGAATATAGCAAAAAACAGACTCACACATACAGAGAACAAACAAGTGGTTACCAGTGGGGAAAGGGAAAGAGGCAAAATAAAGGTGGGAGAGTGAAGGGCACAAACTATTGGGTGTAATTTAGGCTCAAAGATATATTTTGCAACATGGGGAATAGAGACATTATTTTATAATAACTGTAAATGAAAAGTAACTTTTATTGATTGTTTACTTTCTAATTTAAAAATAATAAAAGAGAAAAAACTGAGGATAAAATATTAATATTTGATTTTCTGTTATATTTACATTAGATAATCATTAGATATAAATGACTGTTCAATAATAGCTATGTTTCAAAGCGTTTTTACTTGACAGTGTTAGAAAAAATATATACTCGGTTCAGTTGATAAGGTTTGTTCTCTAGAGGATTAGGGACTATTTCTATCTAGTTCAAGATTGTATCTTTAGTGTAAAATGTAGTGTTTAGTATGTATAAGATGTTGAGTATTTGTTGTACAAATGGACAAAAAAAAGAAATTTAGTGGCAAACTGAAGTATACATGTAATTAACTCATTAATTCCTTGTGGGAATGCAAAATGGTCTAGCCACTTTGGAAGACAGTTTGGAAGTTACTTATAAAATTAAGCATACTCTTACCATACAATCCAGCTAATAGGCTCCTTGGCATTTACTGAAGAAAACTGAAATCTATATCCACACAAAACCCTACACATGGATATTTTATAGTAGCTTTGTTCTTAATTAGTAAAATCTGGAAGCAAGCAAAAAATCCTTCAGTACATGAATGGATAAATAAACTGCAGCACATCCAGGCAATAAAACGTTATTCAGAACTAAAAACAAATGACTTACCATGTCTTAAAGACATGAAGGAATATTAAATGCATATTACTCAGAGATAAATGATAATCAGAAAAGGCTACACAGACTAATTCAACTATATGACATTCTAGAAAAGGTAAAACAATGGGGAGGGTGAAAAAGATCAGTGCTTGCCAGGAATTGGCTGGAGGACAGATGAATTGACAAAACACAGAAGATTTTTAAGACAGTGAAAATGTTCTATGAGAACATCACCAAGATGATGGGACAAGAAACTCCTGACTCACCCTTTTCCCATAGATACAGAAAATATACAGCTACACCTGGATCAGTTCCCTTTGAATTAAAACCAGAAACTATTTGAGTGACTCCTACAGCAATTGTCACTGATACAATACCCATGTTGAAAAGAGTAGGGAAGGATGAGATACAGTCTATCCAAAAACTTCATCACAAACACATCACCCTACAATCAAGAGCAAACCCCCAACTCCCAGTTTCTCCCTAAGGAATAAATGGCACTTAAGCCTCAAGAAAGACAAAGCTGGGTCTTATTAATATAACAATATTTGAAAATTCTTGGAAAAGCCAATTATAGAAAAGAAAGCACTAATTGTTAACATTGAAATAAAACTGAGATAACAGTTTGTACTCCAGAAACATTATATCTTTAGATAACAAATGTGAAAATTAAGGTAAAATTAACTATATCCTAGATAAATTCACCTTACAAACAAGATCAAAGAAAACCATAAAATATTGAAAAAAATTAAATATCCAAATAAAAAGTACAATGTATAAAGGTTATGAGTTGAGAAATCCAGTGTAATAAAAGGAGTACATTAGTCTCAAATTGATCTATAGATTAAATGCAGATCCCAAAGAAATCCCAGCAGGTGGTTTAATTTTATAAATTTTCAAATTGAATCAATATTTTGTGTGGAAATAAAATGAACCAAACTATCTAAAATAATCTCAAAAATAGAAATATATTTGGAGAATTTGCACTATCAAATATGAAGATTAATTGTATAGTAGTAGTAATTAAAAGTGTGGTACTGGCATGAAGATAGAAAATAGACCTATGGAACACTATGAAAGTCCAGAGAAAGATCTAGACTTTTACAGGCATTTGATTATGACAAAAGTGGCATGAAACATCAGTGCTGAAAGAAGGTTTCTTTAATAGAATATCCATATGTTAAAAAGGGATCTTCACCATATGTCACATGTTTCACAAAAATTGTTTCCAGAAAGACTTTAGATATAAATATACAAGGTAAAAAGTAAGTTTCTAGATAACTAAGGAGAATATTTTCATGATCCTGGGACAGGCAGATATTTAAATAGGAATGATAATGCTCTATGCATAAAGTATATGCTGGACTTCATAAAAATGAAGACTCTGTTCATCAACAACACTTTTAAGAAAGAAAAGATACTATAATTGGGAAACATTAATTTGCTATAAATGTAACCATATCTAAAAACATATAAAAAACTTTTGTAAATGACTTGAGAAAATTAGACAGCCTACTAGAAAAATGAACAAATGGCATAAATACTTTCTTAAGAAGAATATCTTAATGTCCTATAAAAGCATATTAAAAAGTGCAGAATCTAATTAGATATCATGGAAATTCAATTTAAAACCATAAGATAGGAGGGGGAACTAAGATGGCAGAGAAATAGGACAGGGAGACCACTTTCTTCCCAACAAATACACCAAAAGAATATTTAAAAGCTGAGCAAGCTCCACAAAACAACTTGTGAATGTTGGCAGAAGACATCAGGCACCAAGAAAAGCAGCCCATAGCCTTCGAAAGAAGGTAGGACAAAATTTTTTTAAAAAAGTAAAAAGAGAGGCGAAAGAGGTAGGGTCAGAGATCCATCCCCGGGAAGGGATTCTTGAAAAAGATAGAGGTTTCCGAACACCAGGAAACATTCTCCCTGGAGGATCTGTGGTGAATCTCAGAGGGCAAAATAACCTGGAGTAAAAATAGATAAATAATTAAACCCCACAGATTATGTCCCTAACTGCAACTCCCAGTGGAGCAGCGGCCCAGGGGCCCCATCCCCCACTAGCAAGCATGGATTGCTCAGGGAGGGGTGGGCTGCACCGCTTTGGGAGAGGAATGGGACTGAACGCCCTGGGGCAACCTGAGGGAACTAACCTGAGATAGCAACCTAGACTGTGGGGTAGCTTGGGCTGTGCGGAGGTAGTTGGCTGCACAGAGCTAGCTAGTCGGCTGTGCGTGGGTGGGCGGCCGCGCGGAGCTGCAAAGAGCCACCGCCAGATCCGTGCACAGAACAAAGGGCTGCATGGGGCTGGGCAGCGGCGGGCTGTGGATCTGCCCAGCCCCCGCCTGAGAGCAGCAGGCACAATTTCGACCCCAGCAAGGCATCCGCTACCTAACCGCTGGCAGAATTAGTTGCTAACCAAGACTTCTTGGGATTCTGGACAGATGCCACCAGAGATCGGCTATCCACACACCTGAGGAGGCACGCCCAGCTGTACAGGGAGAAAACCGAGCGGCTGGGACAGGGGAGGGGTGAAATTGAAGTCCCCAACCGAGCCTGGCGGCTCGGCCCAGGGAAGCGCAGGCAGCCCCAGCGGCAGCCTCAGGCTGCTCCCATTGGGGCGACCTAGAGCCTGAGCAGTGGGGGCGAGGAAAGCGCATACGCCAGGAGTGGGACAAACCCCAGAGCGGCTGAATAGACACTGAAGAGACCAGCAAACAGAAGAGGCTAAAATAAGCAGAGGGAACCGCTTTGGAACTGACAAGAGTAACAGATTAAATCCCTGCAGTTAGCACCGACTGCATAGAAAGGAGCCTATAGACCTTGAGAAGTACAAGCTGGACCAAGGAACTATCTGAAAATGAACTTACCCCTCACTGTACGCAACAGCTCCAGAGAAAGCCTTAGATATGTTTTTACTAGGATGATCTTGTAAATTTTTCAAACATTTTTAATATTACTTTTTAAAATTTTTGTATTCTTATTTTTTAAGTCCTCTATAACTCCATCAACTTTCATTTTTACAACCATCTGTTACCTAGCAAAACAAAACAAAACAAAACCTGTTTTTTAAGTAAATTTCCGTGACTCTGTTTTTATGTTGCTGTTAGTGTTGGTTACCTCCTTTTTTTATTTTGTATTTTTTTTGGTTTTGTTTTAAGTTTTTTTCTACCTCCTCTTTTTCCTTTCTTTTTATTTTTTATGTTTTAAATTTTTCATTTTTCTTTTCCTTTCTTTTTTTTCCTTCTTTTTTTTTAATTGTATTATTATTATTTTTTATTTATTTATTTATTTTTTTAATTATTGTTTTAGCCATACATTGTTATGATATCACCATGGGTTTACATATGCTTCCCCTCCGGGTCCCCCCTCCCTCCTCCCTCCCCCCCGGGAAATCTCGCTGCACCAGTCCCGAGCATCAATCCTGGGCTGGCGATTGATTAGACACATGCTATATAGATGGAGGAGTACAGAGGCTACTGGGAGAATAAGGCTGAAAACAAGAGACAGGAGGATAAGCCCAAATCCTGGGAATACGAGAAAAATCCTGGATCCAGGAGTTAATTAATTGATAGGAGCTCATCAAAGGCCTCCATACCTAAACTGAAACCAAACACTTCCTAAGAGCCAAGAGTGAGGAAATCCAGATCCACCCATGAGAACAGTGACACAAGCTTTCCCAACCAGGAAACTTTGACAAACCACCTGTCCAACCCCACCCATAGTGAGGAACCTCCAAAATAAAGAGATAACACAGCAATATAAATAAGATGACAAGGCAGAGAAATACTCAGCAGGTAAAGGAACAGGATAAATGCCCTCCAGACCAAAAAAAGTAGGAAGAGATAGGAAATAGACCTGATAAAGAATTCGGAATAATGATAGTGAAAATGATCCAAAATCTTGAAAACAAATTGGAGTTACAGTTTAATAACCTGCAGACAAGGATTTAGAACATGCATGAAAGGTTTCACAAGGACTTAGAAGAAATGAAAGAGAGTCAAAATACAATGAATAATGAAATAAATGAGATCAAAAATACCCTGGAGGGAACTAACAGTAGAATAATGGGGATAGAAGACAGGATAAGTGAGGTAGAAGACAGAATGGTAGAAATAAATGAAACAGAGAGGAAAAAAGAAAAAACAATTAAAAGAAATGAGAACAATCTCAGAGACCTCTGGGAAAATGTTAAATGCACCAACATTCGAATCATAAGAGTCCCAGAAGAAGAAGACAAAAAGAAAGACCATCAGAAAATACTTGAGGAGATAATAGCTGAAAACTTCCCTAAAATGGGAAAGGAAATAATCACCGAAGTTCAAGAAACGCAGAGAGTAACAAACAGGATGAACCCAAGGCAAAACACACCAAGACACATATTAATCAAATTAACAAATATCAAACACAAAGAACAAAGGGAAAAACAACAAATAACACACAAGGGGAATCCCATAAGGATAACAGTGGGTCTCTCAATACAAACACTTCAGGCCAGAAGGGAATGCCAGAACATACTTAAAGGCATGAAACAAAATAATCTACAACCCCAATTACTGTACCCAGCAAGGATCTCATTCAAATTTTAAGGAGAAACCAAAAGATTTCCAGACAAGCAAAAGCTGAGAGAATTCAGCAACACCAAACCATCGCTCCAACAAATGATAAAGGATATTCCCTAGACAGGAAACATGGATAGGGTATATAATCTCGAACTCAAAACAATAAAGTAAATGGCAATGGGATCATACTTATCAATAATTACCTTAAATGTAAACGGGTTGAATGACCCAACCAAAAGACAGAGATTGGCCGATTGGATACCAAAACAAGACCCCTATATATGTTGTCTACAAGAGACCCACCTCAAACCTAGGGACACATATAAACTGAAAGGTAAAAGGTAGAAAAAGATATTCCATGCAAATAAAACACCAAAAGAAAGCAGGAGTAGCAATATTCATATCAGACAAATTAGACTTTAAAATAAAGGCTGTGAAAATAGATAACGATGGACATTACATAATGATTGAAGGATCAATCCAAGAAGAAGAAATAACAATTATAAATATATATGCACCCAGCATAGGAGCACCACAATATGTAAGGCAAATGCTAACAAGTAAGAAAGGGGAAATTAACAATAACACAATGATAGTGGGAGACTTTAATACTCCACTCACACCAATGGATAGATCAACTAAACAGAAAATTAACAAGGAAACACAAACTTTAAATGATACAATAGACCGGTGAGACCAAATTGATATCTATAGGACATTCCACTCCAAAACAACGAATTTCACCTTTTTCTCAAGCGCACAAGGGACCTTCTCCAGAATAGATCACATCCTGGGCCATGTATCTAGCCATGGTAAATTCAAAAAAATTGAAATCATTCCAAGCATCTTTTCTGACCACAATGCAATGAGAATAGACAACAATTACAGGAGAAAATCATTTAAAAATTCCAACATATGGAGGCTCAAAAACACACTGCTGAATATCCAACAAATCACAGAAGAAATAAAAAAATAAATCAAAATATGGATAGAAATGAATGAAAATGAAAACGCAACAACGCAAAATCTATGGGACACTGTAAAAGCAGTGCTAAGGGGAAAGTTCATAGCAATACAAGCTCAACTCAGGGAACAAGAAAAAAGTCAAATAAATAACCTAACTTTACATCTAAAGCAACTAGAAAAGGAAGAAATGCAGAAGCCCAGTGTTAGTAGAGGCAAGAAACCTTAAAGATCAGGGCAGAAATAAATGTAAAAGAAACAAAAGACACCATAGCAAAAATCAACAAAGCCAAAAGCTGGCTCTTTGAGAAGATAAATAAAATGGACAAACCATTAGCCCGACTCATCAAGAAACAAAGGGAGTTTTATAGTTTCTGGTCTTATGCTTAGATCTTTAATCCATTTTGAGTTTATCTTTGTGTATGGTGTTAGAAAGTGATCTAGTTTCATTCTTTTACAAGTGGCTGTCCAGTTTTCCCAGCACCACTTGTTAAAGAGGTTGTCTTTTCTCCATTGTATATTCTTGCCTCCTTTGTCAAAGATAAGGTGTCCATAGATGCGTGGATTTATCTCTGGGCTTTCTATTCTGTTCCATTGATCTATGTTTCTGTCTTTGTGCCAGTACCATACTGTCTTAATGACTGTGGATTTGTAGTATAGCCTAAAGTCAGGTAGGTTGATTCCGCCAGTTCCATTCTTCTTTCTCAAGATTGCTTTGGCTATACGAGGTTTTTTGTATTTCCATACAAATTGAGAAATTATTTGTTCTAATTCTTTGAAGAAGACCTCTGGTAGCTTGATAGGAATTGCATTGAATCTATAGATTGCTTTAGGTAGTATACTCATTTTCACTATATTGATTCTTCCAATCCATGAGCACGGTACATTTCTCCATCTGTTTGTGTCCTCCTTGATTTCTTTCATCAGTGTTCTATAGTTTAAGCGGGATACTCCATGACCCACCTCCCAGAATATTGGAAATAAAAACACGAATAAACAAATGGGACCTAATTAAAATTAAAAGCTTTTGCACAACAAAGGAAACTATAAGCAAGGTGAAAAGACAGCCTTCAGAATGGGAGAAAATAATAGCCAATGAAGCAACAGACAAACAATTAATCTCAAAAATTTACAAACAACTCCTGCAGCTCCATTCTAGAAAAATAAACAACCCAATTAAAAAGTGGGCCAAAGAACTTAACAGACATTTCTCCAAAGAAGATATAAAAATGGCTAACAAACACATGAAAAGATGCTCAACATCACTCATTATCAGAGAAATGCAAATCAAAACCACAATGAGGTACCACTTTACACCAGTCAGAATGGCTGCCATCCAAAAGTCTACAAGCAATAAATGCTGGAGAGGATGTGGAGAAAAGGGAACCCTCTTACACTGTTGGTGGGAATGCAAACTAGTACAGCCACTATGGAAAACAGTGTGGAGGTTCCTTAAAAAGCTGCAAATAGACCTGCCATATGACCCGGCAATCCCACTGCTGGGCATATACACCGAGGAAACCAGAATTGAAAGAGCCACGTGCACCCCAATGTTCATCGCTGCATTGTTTACAATAGCCAGGACATGGAAGCAACCTAGATGCCCATCAACTGACGAATGGATAAGAAAGCTGTGGTATATATACACAATGGAATATTACTCAGCATTAAAAAAAAATTCATTTGAAGCAATTCTACTCAGGATGGACGAAACTGGAGCCCATTATCCAGAGTGAAGTAAGCCAGAAGCAAAAACAACAATACAGTATATTAACACATATATATGGAATTTAGAAAGACAGTAATGAGAACCCAACATGGGAGACAACAAAAGGAACGCAGATGTATAGAACAGACTTGTGGACTTTGTGGATGAGGGTAAGGGTGGGATGATATGGGAGAAGGGCATTGAAGCATGTTAATTGTCATGTGTCTAATCAATCGCCAGCCCAGGATTGATGCTCGGGACTGGTGCAGCGAGATTTCCCAGGGGGGCGGGAGGAGGGAGGGGGGACCCGGAGGGGAAGCATATGTAAACCCAAGGTGATATCATGACAATGTATGGCAAAAACAATAATAAAAAATAAAATAAAATAAAGAAATGCATTTGTTAGAATAAAAAAAATAAAGCCTATTATATAGAGTGAAGTAAGTCAGAAAGAGAAAGACAAATACTGTATATTAACACATATATATGAAATCTAGAAAGATGGTATCAATGATCATATGTGCAGGGCAGCAAAGGAGATACAGACATAAAGAACAGATTTTGGAGTCAGTGGGAGAAGGAAAGGGTGGGATGATGTGAGAGGATAGCAATGAAACATATCAATTAACATATGTAAAACAGATGACCAGTGCAAATTTGATGTAGAAAGCAAGGCACCCAAAGCCAGTGCTCTTGACAACCTGGAGGGATAGGGTGGGAAGAGAGGTGAAGGAGGAGGAGGGTTCAGGATGGAGGGCACACATGTATACCTATGGCCTATTCATGCTGATATATTGCAAAAGCCATCACAATATTGTAAAGTAATTATCTCTCTATTGAAATAGATTAATTAAAAAAAAGAAAAAATACTTTGGAAAACATTTTTGTATCTATTTAAACTTATGATGAAACAATTTTGAGATATAAACTTTAATATGCCTCAAGGGAGATCAGTTGGTCAGTCATGTCTGACTCTTTGTGACTCCATGGACTGCAGCATGCCAGGTCTCCCTGTCCATCATCAAGTGCTGGAGCTTACTCAAACTCATGTCCATCGAGTCGGTGATGCCATCCAACCATCTCATCCTCTGTTGTCCCCTCTTCCTCTCACCTTAAACCTTTCCCAATATCAGGGTCTTTTCAAATGAGTCAGTTCTTTGCATCAGGTTGCCAAAGGATTGGAGATTCAGCTTCAACCTCAGTCCTTCCAATGAACATTCAAGACTGATTTCCTTTAGGATGGACTGGTTGGATCTCCTTGCAGTCCAAGGGACTCTCAAGAGTCTCCTCCAACATCATAGTTCAAAAGCATCGATTCTTTGGTGTTCAGCTTTCTTTATACTCCAACTCTCACATCCATAAATGACTACTGGAAAAATGATAGTCCTG
>SRVM01037593.1:0-19523 GCA_007570785.1 Antilocapra americana | reverse complement strand
CAGGGAAGCCTGATGTGTTGCAGTTCATGGGGTTGCAAAGAGTCAAACACGACTGAGCACCTGAACTGAAGTGAACTGGTTCTGGGAAAGATTGAAGCGGGGAGGAGAAGGGGCTGACAGAGGATGAGATGGTTGGATGGCATCACTGGCTCAATCTACATGAGTGTGAGCAAGCTCCGGGAGTTGGTGATGGACAGGGAGGCCTGGCATGCTGCAGTCCATGCGGTCGCAAAGAGTTAGACACGGCTGAGCGACTGACTGACTGAGGAAGTGTGTGTGTATGTTTGTGTGTACACATGTGAGTGCGTCTGTGTTGATGGGAGAAGAAACGATGGGGAAAGGTTATTTGGAGAGGTGGTGGGTCTAGGAATACCTGGAGAGGGAGGCTGTGACCCTTTCCTGACCCCTAACAGTAGGCAGGACAGGAAGTGTTCCTCTGAAGCCTCTGCTAGGACCCTGTTCTCTTTGTCTTTCTTTCTGCCTGGCTCAGCCTTGATTGAAATCCTCAGATCGATTTCCTGTTCTCTTTCATTTTTCTTGTTCCCTGCCCTGACCAGGAAAGAAGGGATAGGGACAGTTCATGCTGGATCCTCCGGTAAAAGGAACTCCTTGCTGAAAAATTTCTCTGTGCAGCTGCCTGAAATTCTAGCCACTGATTTCCTTGGCCAACTTCGGTGACAGGGGTCCACAAGGCTATTGGAACTCGGGGTAGGTTATGGAACATCCTAAAATAGCGTTCCCAACCTGCAGGCAGAGGAGTTATTGCGTGGCGTCCCAACAGTGTCTAGTTTGAATAATTGTCTTGCCTACATTAACCCAAATTAAAACAAAAAGCCTGCCCAAGGATGCATGGTGATCAGTAAACTATCTAAAGTGTTTATTGAATCCACTGCTTGAATCCAAGCTGACACTTGGAACAACTAGTCAAGAGCAAGTAATCCCATACCCTGGTCAAGGGGTCAGGTGGGTAGCAGTCACATCATTTTTAGCTACTGCGTAGAGACCTGTGCAGTTTCCCTGGTAACGTCTGCAGGAGGAAGTGGGGATCAGCTTCACCTAGCATGTCTTTAGTGGTTTCTTGGAATTCCCTCCAGTCAATTCTGAGGGAAAGGTTTAGATAGATTTGAGAATGAGGGTGTGACCATAAAACCCCCTCTCAGCACCAGGGTGGAGATGGCCACTCGGGGTGGACACTCTGTTCCCTAAGGGAGCCCAGGCTGCAGCTCCCATGGTCACAGTGAGTTTACATCCATCTCTTGTGGCACTGAACTGAAGCCAAGAGAACAGGACGCCTGCCAGATGCCCAGGAACGAGCTGCTTCGTCTGCTCAGGTTTAATTGAAGCACTATCACTACAGCAGCCTGTCACCAGAAGTGACGGCAAACAGCTGGTTATCCTGTCATATTCCTCACGATTTTAAACCACATTCACACCACCGTTTTTCTTCATTGTCTACTTGTCACTTAGTGTGAGAGACCGAGCAACATATTGAAGGGATGGGGGAGCAGCCTGGAAGTCCAGAGATGTGGGTTCTGAGCTGGCAGCCTGTTGTGGAGTAGTTACTGTGTAACAGGGAGGGACAGATCTGACTCCACATTGGATCTGTTTCTTTTACTTTAATCTCTGCTTCTACTGTTTCTGCTAAAGTTAAGACTGTTGCTTGTAGCCTAAAGTGTACAGGAGAGAGCAGTCTCCAGGCTCTGAGCTTTTAAGTTGTAGCTGTTTCCCATTTATATGGAGATAAAAACTTTCAGAACAGAGTAACATGTATCTTGTTGGAGGTTTACAAGAACATCATGACCTTATGATTTGATTGAGGTGGGCAGCTGCATAAACAAAGGATTCCACTATAAAAGGGGCCTCAGTAAGGCAATGGCACCCCACCCCAGTACTCTTGCCTGGAAACTCCCATGGATGGAGGAGCCTGGTGGGCTGCAGTCCATGGGGTTGCTAAGAGTCAGACACGACTGAGCGGCTTCACTTTCTTTTCACTTTCATGCATTGGAGAAGGAAATAGCAACCTACTCCAATGTTCTTGCATGGAGAATCCCAGGGACCGGGGAGCCTGGTGGACTGCCGTCTATGGGGTCGCACAGAGTTGGACACGACTGAAGTGACTTGGCAGCAGCAGTTTTAACTGCTGCTGTAAGATGGATCTTTGGGAGACCAGTCCACCATCTTCTCGGTCTGCTGGCTTTCTGAACAAAATCTCTATTCCTTGCCCCAACAACTCATCTCTCAATTTATTGGCCTGTCTGAGCTTGGACTCAGTAACAACTAGCTGTGTGTGACCTTGGACAAGCCCCTCACCTTGCCAAACCCCTGTTTTCTCATCTATAAAATAACCTAAAATTCAATGGTGGTGTCTTGGCTTTAGACCTGTATCCTTTGTGCTACAACTCCGGACTGACCTCTGTCAGTCTCATTCAAAACGTGAGTGGAGAGGGAGGAGGAAGGGTCTTGGCAGACGGGATGTGTTTGGAGGACCCATGGGAGGTCACTGGCTACGCTTTCTCTACCCTCAACCCCTCACTCCACCACTTAGCTGCATGTTCCAGACCAGCAGCCCGCCTCTTCCAGCACATGCTTTATTCTAATACATGGTTCATTCAATGCTCACGATAACGTGCAGGGCTGGTACTATTATTATTTCCAATTTATACCTTGGGAAACAAAATGTAAGGAGCCTCATGTGCTTGGGGACACAAAGTTAGAAGTAGCAGGGCAGGGATTTAAGCTAAGGAAGTATGACTTTCAAATCCAACTGTTAATCACTATGAACAGGTAGTGATGGAAATCCCTTTGGTCTTTGGGAATCCCTTTCCCATTGGAAGGAGACTGAGAGTGTCAAGAAAGCAGGGAAGAGGGACCACGGAGGCGTGAGGATGATGCCTTCACCATCTTCCCATTGGTGCTTGACTGGGAACTGGTCCTGGGTAACTGGCCTTGGATGTTTTCAGTGAAGAAAAATGTCTGCTCCATTTGGTTCTGTCTTTGAGCAGATGATGAAAGTCTATAGGGGAAACTGAGCCTTTGTCTTTCTTTGTTCCTCCTCTTCTTCGGGGAAGTTCTTTTGAGAAGGTGACTAGGTTGATGCCAGGTGACTAGCAGTGGCTGTTCTCTATTACCCAGAGAGTGGCTCATAGTTTCTACACACATTACAAGTCTAACCTTTTAGGAGCAGCCATGGGTGGAAAGGAGAGGGTGGGAGAGCAGAGGCTTGTACAAGACAGGCCTGGTGTGGATGCAGGGTCAGCCTCTTTGAGGCAGGTAGCCTTCAGCCTCCTTTTCTTTGCCTGTAGAGAAGGAAGGTTCTATCTGCCTTCTTGCAGAGTTGTGCTGAGGACCGCGTGGGAAAACCTGCACCCTGCACAATGGCCAGCGTTACAGGCCTTCGGGTAGCATGAGTTCCCCTTTCTGTTCTGTCACATCTCCCTGCTAATCTGACTTTCTTCTGTTTGCCTCTGGTCTCCTTTTTCTGCCCCTGAGCTGTTCAACACTGTCTGTGCAGCCTCACGTCTCAGATCCTTCCTGTGTCAAACGCTTTCCCTTCCAACTCTGGGTGTGTGTCTCCTCATGTCAGTCCTTCCCTACAGCCAGTCTGATGACCTTCTTCATCTCTCTGCATCCGCCCAGGAACATCCCCTGTCTGGCTTGCAGACAGCTGCTTCTTACTGCGCCCTCACATGGCAGAGAGAACAGGCCCTCTGTGTCTCCTTTAAGGGCACTAATCCCACCATGGGGCCCCATCCTCACGACCTCAACTAACCCTAATTGTCTCCCAAAGGCCTCATCACCAAATACTGTCACTCGAGCATCAGGACTTCAGTAGATGAATTCTCAGGGGATACAAACATTCAGTTTGCCACAGAGCAAAAACTGAGGCTTCCCTGAGAAGAAGGAGACCGCAGGCTGAGGACTTCCCTGGTGGTCCAGTGGCTAAGATGCTGTGCTTCCAAAGCAGGGGGCCCAGCTTCAGTCCCTGGTCAGGACACTAGATCCCGTGTTCCACAACTAAGACCAGGTGCAGTCAAGTAAATGAGTGAGTAAAAAATCTTTAAAAATAAAATAAAAAGTTAAAAAAATGACTGAAGCCTCAGTTCCTACCTGGGTTTCTAGCCCTATGGATTTCAGACTGGGCAGCCCCTACAATCTCATTTGACAGCTCTTCCAAACCTTTCCCTCCACAAGTTCATGGGTAGGAATATTTCCTATTGGTTCTGTTTCTCTGAAGACACCAGACCAATACAAGCTTAGAGGCGGCTTGGAGTTAATGTTTTTCTGCCTTTCACATGCGGGCTGGGGGTGTCTTCAATCAGCTCAAACCAAGAAATTTAAAATCTGCCTCATCTTTGGGAAAATAGTGAACCTGATTGCCAAAAGCTCATTTTCCTACTGTGGAATTAACCTCCAGGTTTTCCATCAACCACTTTTCCTGCTGCCTTGGGAGGCTCATCCATTGAGTTTTTTCACTGAAAAGTTTCATTGAGAGCTTCCCACTTCTTTATTCTCAATCCTTGTATTATTTTAGATATTTAGAAAAAGATGCATTAGAAAAATGAGACAAAGGGTAACTGGAGGGGTGTGGTACCCTCCCCCTGGGGACTCATTATTTGTTCATTTCATACAGTTTTTTATCTGTTCCTTTATAAATTAATTCTCTATCAAACTTCTTCATGTTAGAGTGGACTGTTTCACTGAAGTTTCATTGTCCACAATATTTTTTTTTAAACCATGCCAGGCACCTTTTGGGGTCTTATTTTCCTCACCAGGGATTGAACCCATGCCCCTGGCAGTGAAAGTGTCAAGTCCTAACCACTGGACTGTCAGGGAAGTCCACACAATGTGCGTAGCTATCTCTTTTGGAGACACAAAGGGCCAGTTATTATTAATAACATTAATGATGCATTGAAGTTGTACAGCTTTGCACCTCAGAAAGCGCTTTTATGAATCTTAAACATTCCTGCACTGGAGCAAAGGCTTTATACAACAATCTGTTAATATTTATGAGTGATCTTTTTTCCAGGAGCCTTCTCAAGTCTTCAAAATCAATTTGTCATTTCCCTCCTAAAATGGAGTAGAATGTAGTGGAAATGTTTGAAGAATAGCTTCAGACAGGCTAGACAGAGAATGATGATGCTATAGGGTGATGAAGAGGCTGGACCCCCAGGGGCTGAGTTTGGGAAAACGAGACCTTGGAAGGCAGCAGGAAGGTCTTCCTGCCTGTGACCAGTGACCTCACTCAGCCTCTCAGTCCAGTTCAACTGATTTTATTTGACAAATCTTGGGTCAGCCATCACCTGTGACTGATGAAACTGACAAAGTTGGGTTTTTAAGGGTTTACTGCAAGGCTGACAAATATGATACTTATTGTCAGCATTTCCACACTCTAGACCTTCTGACAGACACACTTAATTATTCATGAAAATACTTCCCACTTCTCTTTGGACTTGGCCTCAGATCCTTCTTTGATGTAGTCATTTTAAGTAGCCACTACCAATCAATGAGGATTGGTGCTAGATCGAGTCCTTCTTTGCTGCTCTAGCGTGATATTGTTGTTCTGCCTCCTGGAAGAGATAAGAAGGGTTCCATATGACTCACTCAGGCTCAAGGATTGTGGAATTTCATAATGAGGAGAGCCTCAGGGAATGCAAACAACTCCTCTACTTAATAGGCAGGCATCCCCCGTGGACACACACAGAACCTACATTTCCCTGCCCAGCAATCTGTTAACATTCTTAATCTCTTTCCAAAGAGGAGGAGAATCCCCTTGTTTTCCCTATTCTGAGTTAAAAAATAAATTACAGGACACCTGAGTCAGAGGGAACCTGGGGCCCACCTGCTCCAGCTTCCTACCTGGCGTAGGAAGAAGACCATCCAATCATCATCCAGATAAGTCCTGTGGCCGAGGAACTCTTTCTGTGTTGAGCGCTCATGGAATTAAAATCTTCTTTCCTAGAGCTCTTGACAACTGGCCCTAGGTTTTCCTTCTAAATGAACACTTCGAACTGTTGAATGTATTATCTTTCCTTGGGAAGATAGACATCTAACTTGGTTTAAAAGCAGAGACATCACTTTGCTGACAAAGGTCCATATAGTCAAAGCTATGGCTTTTCCAGTAGTCATGTACAGATGTGAGAGTTAGGCCATAAAGAAGGTGAAAGAATTGATGCTTGCAAGTTGTGGTGCTGGAGAAGACTCTTGAGAGTAACTTGGACTCCAAGGAGATAAAACCAGTCAATCCATAAAGGAAATCAACCCTGAATATTCATTGGAAGGACTGATGCTGAAGCTGAAGCTCCAGTCCTTTGGCCACCTGATGAAAAGAGCTGATTCATTGGAAAAGACCCTGAGGCTGGGAAAGACTGAAAGCAAAAGGGGAAGGGGGGCAGAGGATGAGATGGTTAGACAGCATCACCAACTCAATGGACATGAGTTTGAGAAAGCTCTGGGAGATGGTGTAGGACAGGGAAACCTGGTGCGCTGCAGTCCCTGGGGTCACAAAGAGTTGGACATGACTGAACGACTGAATGACAGCAAAGGCATCTAACTCCACATGGCTCTTAAAAAGTAAGTCTAATGGTGGACGTTTGTGCACAGTGTTGGGTGGGCAGGGAGGCACTTTCAGGCAAGTGCTCTTTGGGGAAATATCACACACTGCTTTCTCCTCTATGCACAAGACAAGGCCTGGTGGTCTCAGGGAGCACAAGGGCTTGGTGGGGTATCAGCAACCTGGGAGCCACCGGGCAATCTGCTGTTACAGAGGCTCCGTGGAGGTTCTTTATCCACCGAGTCACCTTCCAGGTGTTTTCTGAGGGCTAAAACGGCTTCCTCTGGGTATGTGAGCTCCTCCCCCATGTGCCATTTTGACTGATCATCATTTTTTTAGCAACGTAAGCCATTTTGACACAAAGCGTGTACTTTTCCGAGGCACTTTTGAACTGATCGCTGGCCATCAGCCTTTGACAAAGCTGCATTATTATGGGAAATATACCAGAGGAGCGGTCCCACGCTCCACTATAACTCAGGGAGCATATTAGACGCTGAATTCTAATACCTCATTTTCATGACAAACGACGCCACAAGAGCCCCAGACAGCCACAATGCATCTTCCATTCCGCCTGCAGCCGCTGGGGAGAAGGAAAGAGTTGAACACTTCACCTCTCTGCTCTGGCACGCAGTGAGGAGGTGCTCGGGGAGAGCTGGCCGCAGGCTAGGGCAGCTGCTCACGTGGCTCTTGTGCCTTGATACCTTGGAGTGGACTCGGTCTTCAAGTGCAGGAACACGCCTGAAAGCAGGGTTGTGATAGCTACCCTTGGGGCTTCCCTGGTGGTCAGGGGTTTAAGAATCCGCCTGCCAATGCAGGGGGTCACAGGTTTGATCCCTGGTCGGGGAAGATCCCACATGCCGTGGAGCATTTAAGCCTGTGCTGTGGAGTCTGAGAACCACAACTACGACTGAGCCCACAGCCTGTAACTCGTGCAGACCTCGTGCCTGGAGCCTGTGCTCCAAAACAAGAGATGCCACCACAATGAGAAGCCCAAGAACCACAGCAAAGAATAGCCCCTGCTCACCGCAGCTAGAGAAAAGCCCGGGCGGCAATGAAGACCCAGGGCAACCAAAAATAAATCCATAAATTAAAGAATAGTTATGGTTGACATTGCCCTGGATACAGACGCCTTGGCAAAGGGTCAGTCAACAGACACAGTTGGAAAACACGCCATCTAAGAGCATACATTCACTGCGGTTAGACTTAGTCCTCCAGGGGCTCTGTGAGAGGGTCAGAAGGTTTGCAGGTAGCTTGCAGGCCTTTGTTTCACTCACGTGATGTGCAGACGGGAAGAGGACTCAGTGTTCGTATCAACCCTGGACGTCCCCAAGTGCTTTCAGGCTTAGTTAGGACAAATGTCACCGCAGAGCAGAATTCAGAAGTAGGAAACAGGCGAACGTGACTCTCATGCAGAAGGGTCTAGCAATTAAAATATAAAGGCTTATATTAGGGTTATGCAGCAAAACAAAACTGAAAGGACGTGTGTGGGTGTGTATGTGGTACAGGCCAAGTTGCTTCAGTCATGTCCAGCTGTTTCTGACACTGTGGACTGTAGCTGGCCAGGCTCCTCTGTCCATGGGATTCTTCGGGCAGGAATACCGGAGTGGGTTGCCATGCCCTCCTCCAGGGGATCTTCCCCACCGAGGGATTGAACCCTCATCTCTTAGGTCACCTCCATTGCAGAGGGGTTCTTAACCACTAGCGAAACCAGGGAAGCCCAGTATATCTGAGTGTATGTAAGTAAAATAAGGGATTGGTTCATGTGATTATGGAAGCTGACAAGTCCCCAGATCTGTGGTCAGCATTCTAGAGACTCAGGGAGAGCTGATCTTTCAATTAAAGTTCAAAGGCAGGAAAAAAATCCCATGTTCCAACTTGATAGCAGCCAGATGGAGAAATTCCCTCCTACTCAGGCTTTCTGTCACATTCAGAATATCATCTGATTGAAGCCCATTATATTAGGAAGGGCAGTCTGCTTTTCTTTATCAGCTCAACTGCTGACTTCATCCAGAAGCATCCAGACTGATGTCTGGCAAAATATCTAGACCCCCTCCCCCACACCCGTAACCCAGTAAAGTTGACACATGAAATTAACCATCACAAATGCACCCTTGTCTACTTGGCACCCATACACGTCTCCTTGAACCATCCTTAATCTCCAAATAAAGACAGTACTTCTGGTCATAATTCTGCTTCCTAAGGCCAAGAGCAGAGCCTTTTGTTGTTCTGGGCCCCACTCAAAACCAGTAACTTTGCAGGTTGCTCGGTAAGTGGGCTGAAGTCGCACACACAGAGTGGAGTGTATGTTGACACCAGTACCTGTGGATCTAACACATCATCAGAGAGTCTAGTCCCCAGAAAGGACTGACTGACTAGTGGAAACTTGGCCCAGAGTGGCTAGCAGTGGGTCCGCCAAGTTTGGGTTCACCCTGTGGTTAATTTCCCTGCCCTTGAATTTATAACTGGGCTAGACATACATGGTAATTGGAAGAATTCCATACTGGTATTTCATCCTGTGGGGAAGAGCTGTTATCGTTGTGGGGGAAGCCAAGCCAGAGCTCCAACACTGCCTTCCCATGACCGAGATAAAAGTGCCAAAGGCAGTGTTACACCCCAGGGGGTGGTACACATTAATGGAACCCTTAACAACCGAGAGGCCGCACGGGCTGTGATACCCGTCATACGTTCATTTACTTTACCAGCACCCTCTGCCCCTCTCTGCCTCTGATCTCTAGGAGAATGAAAGTGGACAACTGCAGGCAGTAGACCCACGTGAAGCTGCCACCCCACGCACAGCGTTGTTGTCAGAGCAGATGAACATGGAGGCATGACGTGGTCATTGATCCGCCCTGATCCCTATCAGAAAAGAGTATCAGACATTCTTCCCGTTTACTTGGGAAGGAAGATAGTATATGTTTATAGTCTCGTCACATGGTTACATTAACTTCCTATTTTCCCAAGGAATTTGAAGGGGCCTGAACCATGTGGCAAATGGCTAGTAGTTAGGGCCCTGGAAAGAGCTACACAGCACGGCATCAGTAGCAAGGAGAGAGGTGTATAGATGAGCCAAAGGCAGCGAGCACGAAGCCTGAAGACCTTTATTACACGACAGTGCTTGTTAGCGAAGAAGCTGCTTCAGAAGATGCGGTAAACCGACCGTACACATTGACCTACATGGTGGAAGTCGGGCCATCAGGGCTGACACCATACATACATGTATAACATGGCCACGGATGACTGGGATGGAGACCAGGCAGCTTGGGGACCACGTGCCCAGGCTGATCTAGCTATCGTCTGTGCTGGGGTCGCTCAGTCGTGTCCAACTCTGTGACCCCATGGACTGCAGCACGCCAGGCCTCCCTGTCCATCACCAACTCACAGAGTCTACTCAAACTCATGTCCATTGAGTCAGTGACACCATCCAACCATCTCACCCTCTGTTGTCTCCTTCTCCTCCTGCCTTCGATCTTTCCCAGCATCAGGGCCTTTCCCAGTGAGTCAACCCTTCCCATCAGGTGGCCAAAGTATTGGAGTTTCAGTTTTAGCATCAGTCCTTCCAATGAATATTCAGGACTGATCTCCTTTAGAATGGAATGGTTGGATCTTCTCGCAGTCCAAGGGACTCTCAAGAGTCTTCTCCAACACCACAGTTCAAAAGCATCAATTCTTTGGTGCTCAGCTTTCTTTATGGTCCAACTTTCACATCCGTACATGAATACTAGAAAAACCAGAGCTTTGACTTGATGGAGCTTTGTCAGCAGAGTAATGTCTCTGCTTTTTAATATACTGTCTAGGTTGGTCATAGCTTTCCTTCCATGGAGCAAGTGTCTTAATTTCATGGATGCAGTCACCAGCTGCAGTGAGTTTGGAGCCCAAGAAAATAAAAAGTCTCTCACTGTTTCCATTGTTTCCCCATCTATTAACCATGAGGTGATGGGACCAGATGCCATGATCTTAGTTTTCTTAATGTTGAGTTTTAAGCAAGCTTTTTCACTCTCCTCTTTCACTTTCTTCAAGAGGCTCTTTAGTTCTTCACTTTCTGCCGTAAGGGTGGTGTCATCTGCATATCTGAGGTTATTGGTATTTCTCCCGGCAATCTTGATTCCAACTTGTGCTTCATCCAGCCTGGTGTTTCTCATGATGTTCTCTGCACGTAAGTTAAATAAGCAGGGTGACAATATACAGCCTTGACATACTCCTTTCCCTATTTGGAACCAGTCTGTTGTTCTATGTACAGTTTTAACTATTGCTTCTTGACCTGCATACAGGTTTCTCAGGAGGCAGGTCAGGTGGTCTTCTATTCCCATCTCTTGGAGAATTTTCCACAATTTGCTGTGATACACACAGTCAAAGGCTTTAGCATAGTCAATGACAAACCCTAAATCCCAGTGTGGGCCCATGCCTTGAAGAGACCAAACAGATGTCTGGTAGCAAAGTGACTGCCCTGGACCAACTCCATCCTTGAGAGGGAAGCTACTTGTTTTCCTAGAACTGATGCGTATTCTACGTATGCGTTTTTCTTTCCTGCCTGCAGGGTCTTAGCCAGCACCGCTGACCAAGGGCTTATAGGATGTTTGACCCACTGCATAGCATTGTTCACTTCCCAGCAAAGGAGGTGCAGTGGTGTGTACACTGCATATGCTGGAATAGACATCGGAGATGCTGGATGCATTTTCCAGGTCAAGGAAGACTGTTTGCAAATACACCAAAGTAGAAAAACTACAGACACTGTGGGATAATAAGAGTTGGGTGCTGGCAGCCAGCTCTGACGCCCTACCTGCCTAAACTGGGGTGGGGTTTGCCTGGACCCTCCGTCCTAATTCACAGTGAGATCAACCCTCTTCTCAGGAAGGGTGAGGACAGCATCCTTTGCTGAAGGCACTCAAGTGGCCCCCACAGCCTCAGGGCTCCTCACAGTGCTTGTTTGCTTTCCTCTATTCTTGTTTGTTCCCTGCATCACCTGGGAGCACATCTACAAAGGAGATGTGTGAATAAATCTGGATGGACAGAAAACACATTAGGTATTTCTTAGCCCCATTCTGAAGCTTAGCTGAGTTTATTAGATTTGATTAAAGGATTTTATGTCTGGCTTGTTGGAGAGATAGGGATTAAGCAATAAGGAGCTTTTCCCTTCCTGGGATCACCCAACCCATCCGCGGAGAATGCTGAATTCAGGGCTGCTGTTCTCAAAAACGCCAGATTCTTTCCCTTCATTTGTATTAATGAGATCAGTCAAAAATGATGAAGCCTTCTGTGGTTTTGCAACCCATGAATTATCGAAGAGAAAAGCTGGAGGGGAGATTAGAAAGAATCATAGCCCCAAACTTCACTGTCTAGATAAGAGAGCCAGAGAAGTTAGCCGACTTGCTGGAGGTCATACGGCTAGCTCCAGGCAGACCGGTGAGCACAGTCCGGGTCTCTTGTCTCCTGAATCAGCGGCGTTTAGTCCTCTCCTTCCCCAGAGATAGAGACCGAGCTGCAAACGGATGGATGGCGGGAGGAAGCGGTGAAGGGGTGGTTCTTGCCGCGCTTTCTCTTCTTGGAACAAGATACCCAGTTGATTTTAGCAACGGAGAGCTCTGACGATTTACTGGGACACCAGGGGAGTGACACGAGGGGAAAGTTACATGGTTACGGGATGGGGAGAAAAGGGAAAGGGGCGACGGGACACTGCGTCCGGGAAGTACTCCTTGGCTATCCACATTCCGGTCACACCCATCAGGGGCCCCGGATTTCTGGCCACCGTCCTCCCGGTGCAGGACAGGCTCCCAGGCGAGGAGCGGACCTCCTTCAGACTCTCAGGAGTCCTCTCTCCAGAGAGCAGAGGACAAGGCCTGGGAGGAATGAAAAGCTTGTTCTCACTCCAGGCAGGACCGGGATGTGGGCCCCTTCCTCCTCGGGGCTCCTTTCAGCCTTGGCTCAGCCCTCAGTGACTGCCCATCTAGACTGAGGCAGGTGCCAGCTGTCTGCGTACTTCTGAGCTCGGAGTGTCCTGGGCATATTTCTTGAGAAGGTGCCCATTTTTCTCCAGTTTGTCTCGATCGTGGCTGTAGGGCATTGACATAAATAGATGTTGAATGTTTAACTGGAAGCGGGTTGACTCCCTGCTGTCATAGGTGAGCATGGGCATGACTTTGTGAGGAGTGCGGGTCCAGGGGCAGGAGATGGAGGCATCCAGAGGTGGGCAAAGCGCTGCACTTAGGTGATGGCCATCCCCAGTTGGGAGGGACAAGAGGGCCAGGAGAGCCGGAGGAATGTGCTGTCTTGGGCAGAAGGGATGGGGCTGCTGGAACTATAAGCATGGGCTAGTGGGTATCAGGAATGTCTGTGCCTGGCATCAGAGGGCCAGGCGTGGCATGGGGTGGTGCGGGGGAGGGGGCATGGGGCGGGTGGGTGTGAGACTCGAGCAGGAGGCTGAGGCTGGTGCAGGGACCAGGCACGGCAGTCAGGGCCAGTGTCCAGGTGGCAGGAGGTCACTGGTCACAACCAGGGCCCCTGGCTCTCAGGCTGTGCCCTGTCCAAGCCTGACAGCCCCTGGCCTGGCCGGTGACCTCCTGCCATGGACCTCAGACTGGCACCCGGTTCCTCCTCCTCTTCAGTCTTTTCCTGGCGTTCAGTCACTCAGGGTTATTTCCTGGGTGTATATTACTGTGGGGCAGTGACCTTGGGGTGCCTGGACCACAAGCCTGTTGGACCAGGCTCCCCACTTCTCCCGGGGGGGGGGGATTACACTTCACTCAGCTCCCACAGCACCAGGGGTCTCACTCCTTGGGAAGAGGGGCTGCAGTTCCTTGGAGCCCCAGTGTTTATGGATGTTTCCAAGATCGCTCTTGTCTCTGACGGCTCTGCGTCCAAGACTGCCTGCTGGGAACCCTGCTAACAAAACTACCCCACACTTGTCCTGTAGGACAGACCCCCCCCACACACATGGTGCATCTATACAGCTCCTTGGGCTGTTTCCCCAGTTGAGTCTATTAACCCCACTCTCTGGGTCCTTGGTTCTGCTGCATTCTAGCTGGTGACATCAAAGGCAGACAGGGAAAGGGTAGGGCAGTCAGAGAGTACATTGGGAAACATCACCACCTCTGCCAGGTAAGGATGGGGCCCCGAGTCAGATCTTAAAGAATGGGTAGCATTTGTACACGGCAATTACACATTGAACCTAGATCCATGTGCCTTGTCCATCAAGGACAGATTTCCATCCAGTTTACATTACCTGAATGATGTTCAGATGATGCATCATTGTAAGCAAATCCAAGCCAAGTGAAGCAGGTGAAGGCTGGGCAGGTGGTGCAGGAAAAGGAGGAAGCTAATAACAAAATTGGATGGCTGTTTGGCTGAAACAATCCCCTCGTTCCCCCACCCTTCAGAACGTTATCTTGATCGGTCAATTACATGCTGTACGATCAGATTGAATTCCGTGAAGAAACACTTGGATGGAAATAATCGTAGGTAGAGTCATTTTATTAGTATTCCTAAGGACCTCTAATGAGCAACAGGGATGGTAAATCATTAATATATATTTTCAGCTGCTTTAAAAATTAAATCTGTTCCACAATGTGTTTCACAGTTTTATAGCCATTATGCCGAGCCCTTTGGGATCATCTCATAAAAGGCATTCCATAAATTTGATCTGTCCTTGTATCACATTACATTTTACAGCAATAATCTGGCATCTTAAAGAGCTCCAAGGCACCATCTCTTTCAGAAGCAGCGATGAAGGGACATGCAGGAGGGTGGAAGGGAGTGAGCAAGTGCTGGGGAAGGGGTCGCCAGCCTCTTTTCAGAACAGTACAGAGGAAGGGGTCAGATTTAGAGAGATGTATTTCACTCTTCCCTGAGACTTCCTGTTGAACATTACCAGGTATGTCTCTTCTTCAACCGTCCTCCAAAAAATGAACCCACGCAAGGATTCCTCTATAAGACAGTGTATGACATGCATCACTCTTGCTTCATTGCGGTGGGGCTGGAGGACACAGCACAGGTGAGTCCAGCCCAAAGTGGAGACAGTAATTCATCCCCTCTGCTTCCTCAGCTGCTACTTAACCGCTTCACTGCCAGGAAACATCCCCAGACTCCATTTCCGTAGTGACCATGATGCTCGGCCAACATTTCCAGGCCTTTGAAAACTCAGACACAAAACTTAAAGAGTAAATTTACAAGGAAGGCAAGCGATGTCCTAATCTATGGCGTTTTTGTATTTTTTCATTCATCTAAGATGCTTGCTCCTGAGAAGGAAAGCTATGACCAACTTAGACAGTGTATTAAAAAGCAGAGACATCACTTTGCCAACAAAGGTCCATATAGTCAAAGCTATGGTTTTTTCAGTAGTCATGTATGGATGTGAGAGTTGGACTATAAAGAAGCTGAGCGCTGAAGCACTGATGCTTTCAAACTGTGGTGCTGAAGAAGATTCTTGAGAGTCCCTTGGACTGCAAGGAGATCCAACAAGTCCATCCTAAAGAAAATCAGTCCTGAATTTTCATTGGAAGGACTGATGCTGAAGCTGAATCTCCAGTACTTTGGCCACCTGATGCAAAGAGTTGATTCACAGGAAAAGACCCTGATGTTGGGAAAGGCTGAAGGCAAAGGAGGGGGGGTGGCAGAGGATGAGATGGTTAGATAGCATCGTCAACTCAATGGACATGAGTTTGAGCAAACTCTGCGAGACAGTGAAGGAGAGGGGAGTCTGGTATGCTGCAGTCCATGGTGTTGTAAAGAGTTGGACATATTGATTGAACAACAATGCTCATGGAGGCACGATGACTTAGTAAAGACATTATGTATCAATAAGTCATGGGATCTCTCACAGTGGGTCACACGTGACACAGAAGTGTTGCATGCTACGGTGAGGGAGCCACTCACCCTGTACAGTGATGCATGTTCTACTCCGTAACGTCTCACCTGTGGGGTTAGGTTCTCTGGCCCCATAGACTCACACCTGTCCTGTGATCAACCAATCAGAATCCACATTGTTGGCCATGTTTCACCCCGTCAAGCAGAACTTTTCATCCTTGTCAGCAGTTTTAATCGGAAGGTTGAAGCCAGATGAAAACTATTTAAATATGCTAATGGACTGGCAGGAGATTAAATGGGCCCCTTAACAAATGACTCTCCACCCAGCCCCCAGCATCCCCGCCTGACACAGGCACATTAATGGCACTGATATTCCTGCCTGTCGGGGACATTCCATGCATCTCTGTGAACCCACGACAGCTGGAGAATCAGCACACCTTCTTTGCACGGTATCCATCGGTCTCTCGGTGGCCCTGGAAGTGGCTTCATGAGCCTGCCCTGAGAACCACTGCCTTGCTGATCTTTCTGTTCCTGGACCACCTTCCCGCACTAGTGACAGATTGCTTTCTATAGGAAAAACCACTTAGAGCACTTAAGACAGCAGTGACAAATTTCTCATATTTGGGGATCATTTGAGAAGCTGTAAGAATGAATGTTTTCTGTAAAATCTTGAAACATGCAAGAGGTTGAGACCTAAAAGGTATGTTTGGGGTAATTCCCAACTCACACTTGCTGTTTTGGGAAGACCTTATGATGGGGTAACTTAACTGAGACACTCACTCCTCATTTTGCTTTGGTTGGTGATAAAACCTGACTGTGCTCCAGGACAGTGCTCCCACAGGTATGAATGATGTGGGTCTCCTCTAAAGGACCCTCTGCTCCCCACGTAGCCCACATTTCCTCTTCCACTTTGAACTCTGAGGTCCTCCTGAAGTCTCAAGGAGGGAAAAAGCAGTAGACTCTGTTCCCAAAGAGGCCTTCCCTGGTAGCTCTGATGGTAAAGAATCTGCCTGCAATGCAGGAGACTTGGGATCTATTTCTGGGTTGGGAAGATCTCTTGGAGAAAGAAATGGCAACCCACTCCAGTATTCTTGCCTGGAAGATTCCATGGACAGAGGAGACGGGTAGGCTTTAGTCCGTGGGTCTGCAAAGAGCTGGACATGACTGAGTGATTGACGGTATTCCCGGAGATCATTTCTGCTATGACCTGGAGCCCATGCTGAGATTTTAGTTAGTCCAATGCCTATAAAATGATGCTTTTCCTCCTCAAAATCTGCTCCTGTTTTTCCCTCATTGTCTCCAGACCAACAGCTGAATCAGTTTCCACTCTAGCCCAGCTGAGAAATCCAGTTTCTGCTATGGGAAGAGATGCCTCCTCAGTGAAAGAGTTGTAGGACCCGGGTGGAAGGAATGGACAAAAGCAAGAGAATGCATGGGGATGGATCTTGAAGGCGACAGCGGGAGGGATCAACTCCAGGGTGAAAAATGGTAAGCTGATGAATGTAGAGCTTCCTTCTGTGATTCATAACTGAGGACAGGCGGGAACTCCTGGAGCATGTCCTGAGATAGAGCTGAGCTGACTCCCCAAAGTCTGAATATGAGGGAGAACACAGGAAATGAAAGATTCAGAAGTCTCTTGTCAGGGATTTGCAAAACAGGTCAGGAGGTTCAGGAGAGTGTGTAGTTTGGAGTGGATTTATTGCATAAGGAGGAAACCTGCTTGTTCCCTAAAAGAGTCTGGAGGATACTCAGTCATCATGCCGATAAAGACTGCATGAGGGCAGGAGTCACCAGCATCTCTGAGAAGCCAGTGGTGGCCGTCCTCTGGAGGCCAAGATTGACAGAAAATACTGCCCAGGAGCCTGGCCTCCTGTGGTCAAGGGGAAGAAAGGATTCTGAAAAAAAACAGAGGCTAAGATGCAGCAATTACGTGTTAGAGGCTAGTGGATATGTTGAGTTGGCCAAAAAATCTATTTGGATTTTCAGTAACAGTGTCCAGAAAAACCAGAATGAACTTTATGGCCAGCTCAATAAATAGTACAATGGGCAACAGGGCTGAATGGGTGACTGAAGATCCCGACCCCGAGGGGACACTGGTGATGAAAAAGGGCTGGACCACGGCTCTCTGACCCGCAGAAATCTGTGGAGGGTGTCCAGGAACTCACGATTATCTCAGGTGAAGATGTGTAGAGCTGACAATCCAGCTTGACTTGTGTGAGCAGGAAAAACTGTAGGCTCCCACCATGAGACACTCTGATGCCTCACCAAGTTGCGGCCAAGTTTCCAGCTTAGATTTTATTGATGAATGGACAGCTGAGTTCCCGTGAAGAGGACCCTGCCATCTCTCCACACATACCAAAATAACCTTCCCTGACCCCTTCCTAAGGGGCCATGTGAACATTTTCTAGAAGAGCTGTACCCTGGGGTGGGAGGAAAATGCAGAACTCAGGCTGGCCCTGACGTGAGGACCTCGAACCGGCATGGAGGTACTGGCAGTCAGGTGAGAGATGAGGCTGTGGCCAGGTCCACCCGTCTCTCTCTCACCTCAAACTCACGGCACTTTATCTCTCTCCGCTAAAGCCACTCTGTCTCCCTCTGTTAGACAGCGTCAGACGACGGTCACTGCCGGGCTCTCCGCTTCGGTTCACTGTGAAGTGACTTCCCAGGGGCATGTCCCTGTGTGGGAGTGTGAGGGTGGAGCGGGTGGGGAGCGATCTTGTCTTTTACTGAGATTTCACTCACCTTACAGTAAAAAGTAATAATAATCCATTTCAAGGACACTGTCCCTGGTGTCCATTGAATAATGGCAGAAACAAAGCTTACTCACTCCTTGAGCTTTCATTCTCAGAGTTCTTAAATTCGTAAGAAGGTAATAATACATGGCTCCAGTCTATGAAGAGAGCTCTTCACAGCCAGTTCTCAACCACGGTCTTAGTCACCAGGAATATCACTAAATCTCATTTGTTATTATTCCATGGCATGATAAGCCCTAATACATTTAAAGGGTGCTCATGCCAATGGGAAGCTACCTGTTCCTTCTGAGGGTGTATAAACAAAGCTCTTCCCCACATACTTCTGTACTAATTTTTTTTCTTTTACCTTTGTGCAAAGAGAGTGGTAGAGAGGACAACTGGCAGCATCCACTTTGAGGGAGGCGTGAATGACCCCCGACAGTCTTGTCGAGGGGTTTGGGGACTTTTGCTCCCAGTGGATTTTGGTCTATGGTGATAATGCCCAAGTTGGTCACTGTGATTGTGATTTTATGCAGCTTGATTTCTGCTTAACTTCACTGCAATTGCCGTTGCTCAGAAGGTGGAGGAATGTTGTCCTGAGAACAGAGAGAACCTGGAACCAAGTGCCTGAGTCTTGGAGAAATTCACAGAAAGCCTAGTAAGGCCCCTGACAGACACCTGCCCTGGAGCTTAGCAAGGCAACTTCAAGTTGGAGGAAAAGGCCCACGTGACTCCAGGTTAGAGAATTAACAATAAAATACGTAAGAGGAAAGAAAAGTTAGAGAAACCTTGTTTAAATTCTGGTGATGCAGCCAGGAGGGGAAACACAGGGTAAAGCAGAAGCGTGCAGGTTTGGGGGGCACTGTCATCTTAAACCCTGTCTCTGTGACTTTCTAGTTTCCCTTTTCTGAGGCATCTGTAGGCTGGCTTCATCCTTATTTCATGCCTCAGAATGTGATTTTATTTGAAAATAGGGTCTTTGTTGCTGTCTTCAAGTTAAGACCAGGTCATTGGGGTGGACTCTAATCCACTCTGGAGCCCCCTTGATGGCTCAGAACCTGCCTGCAATGCAGGGAACACGGGTTCAATCCCTGGGTCGGGAAGGTCCCCTGGAGGAGGGCATGGCACCCCGCTCCAGTATTCTTGCCTGGAGAGTCCCATGGACAGAGGAGCCTGGCGCGTGACAGTCCATGGGGTCTCAAAGAGTTGGACATGACGGAGCTGCTAACACTCTGAAGTCCTTAGAAAAGCATGAATTTGGACAGATAGACAACACAGAGGGAAGACGACGTGCAGAGATGCAGCGGGAATGAATGCCGCCTGACCGTGAAGACAGAGACGGCGGTGATGTGCTTTCGTCCTGCGGGGACCCTTGACTGAAGTGCCTCCCGACTGCTGCTCTGAGTCACACGCTCTGCTGGGCACCACCTTGCCGTGGTCTGGGG
>ML663622.1:0-23110 GCA_007570785.1 Antilocapra americana | reverse complement strand
AAAACGTTGGCTTCAAACTCAGCCTTCAGAAAACTAACATCACGGCACCCGGTCCCATCCATTCATGGCAAATGGAGACGGGGAAACAATGGAAAGAGTGACAGACTCTTTTTTCTGGGGGCTCCAAAATCCCTGCAGATGGTGACCTTAACCAGGAAATGAAAAGACGCCCGCTCCTTGGAAGAAAAGTCACGACCCACCTAGATAGCATCTTTAAACGCAGAGACGTGACTTTGCCAAGAAAGGTCTCGGTCGTCAAAGCTCTGGCTTTCCCAGGAGTCACGAATGGATGTGAGAGTTGGGCTCTAAAGATCTAGAAAAGCAACTGTACTATTGGGAAGGGGGGGGCAGGGAAGGGAAGAGAATCGCCTAAAAAGAGGATGAGAATATCTTGGCAATCCTTAGACACAGAAACATAACATGAATGGTGGCCCATTCCTCTTGTTTTCCCCTGGGTGTGAAAGATACTTTGCCTCCTGTCTCCTGGGGTTTCATCTCCCTGGGAAGGACCAGACCAGGTAAGCTTTCAGGGTGTGTGTGTGGGGGTGGAGGGTCGGGAGCGGTATAGAGATAAAAGAAGAAAACTTTCAAGTGAAAGGAAGGAAGAGCAAAGGTCACTGAACAATCTGACAGCTGCCTTCCTTTTTCCAGACCGGTGACAGGTTCTCCCAAGTTGCCTGGTTCCAGAAAATGCCTTTTGGAAACGGAATCCTTGAGGGCTTGTGGAATCCTTAGGAATCCTTGGATGAGCTTCCCAGCCAGGCTATAGGCATCATTCTTCACCTGAAGCCAAAGCAACAGACTCAGAAGGGTCATGTCAAAGAAGCTGATCTCATATGGAATCCGATGTCTTCTTCTCTACGACACTTTGGGAAGCAGCAAGAGTGTCAGTTTGTGAGAACCGAAGGTCCAACTGGCATGATGTCACCCAGCGATGCGTGTGGTCAGAGGCCCATCTAGATTCGAACTCCAGTTCACGGAGGGGAACAGTGGGAACAGGAGTGTGGACCACGAGTCCACACTCCTATTCCCACTCTTCCTGTGAATACCCGTCCAGTGGAAGGTGTATAGGAACCTCATGACCTGACCTACGTGGTGGTGAACAGTCGCCAAAGACAAAGAATTCCTATGGCCAGGCGTTTGCAACCACGAACCCTGTCCCTCCATCACCTGGCCCTCCAGAATGCTACGTGGAACCCTTTCAAGAAGTTTGGGGCTTGGAGGTATGCACCCCTGAAACCTCCTCGCTCGGCCCTGCAAGAAAACGTTCTGTGTCTGCCCCACATACCGACTGACTTTTCGGTGGATTGGACCTCTCAGGGTGCCCCTGCACCCAGCACCCTGAGACATCCCAAGAGATCCTACAGAAAAACATCTCCGGCCACTCGCCTGGCATCTGTGTCACCGGCAAGTGACCCTTCAAACCGCCACATAAATAGGCGAGAACAAACGCTCCTTCACGATCCGGGTCACGCACGTCACGGGATTTGTGAGTTCCTCTGGTTCAGCCCTCCTTCGACTTGGCTGTGGTTTTGGTTTTGTTCTCTTCTGTTTTTGCTTTCTGACTCACATGATCTCTCTGGATAGGGCACCCAATCCGAGTTCAAAGAAATCGAGTCTGTGTGAATAAGAGTCATGCATCAAGCGGGGATATCAACGACCTCTACGCACATCAATCAAAATGGCCGTTTGGCGTTCATGAATGTAGATGACAGCACCTTCAGTGTAGAAAGATCTAGGGAGAATTCCTTAATTCTTGGGGGAGGGCAGGGACAGAGCATCACTTCCCCAAACTCCCTCCCCCACACGCATGCACAGGGCTGGCTCCCGATCCCACCTGCCTGGGATGCAATGGCATGCACACTTGACAAGACCTGGATTTGGAATGCAGTGGCACACAGGAAGAGCAATCCTGAGAGCATGGATTTAGATGGAGGACGAAGTGACCTTAGAACTCGGTGCACTGAGCGTCCCTGGAAAGGTCAATCGATGATCCAGGACCTGGGCAGGATCACGAATGAATGTCCATGGCCCCGTGTCTAAATCATGACGCTAGTTCACTGCTGTTAAGTAGGATGTGCTCTCTTCTTCTATCTTGACAAACACAAATCTTTATCCTTGTCTAGGTACAATGATGGTTTCTGTATCACTGTCAGCAAAACATTCCCGTGGACTTCATGATGACATAGATCTGGGGTTTTGCACAGCAGACAATGCTTATGTGAGGAATACAGTTGTTGTGCCCAGATCCCGATCTCCACAAACCACCAGGAGGCCACTCACCGATGCAAGCGCAAAAGGGAGTTTATTGCGGACCCGGGTCCAGACCGCGCACACACACACCGACGCAGCAGAGTGAGGGCGGCGGCCCCCAGCCGAATAGTGCAAGGCTTTTAAGGGGAAAAGACAAAGGGAAGACCACGAATGGGGTGATTAGTCAGGACATGAGGGGAAGTCAGGGGCTTTATGCGCCCCATTAGTCCCTGATAGGTATATTTAACCACAAACAGCCCTGGCACTTTCCCGGCGCACGGTGATTGGTCGTGTCTAGGGTGATGACCTGGGGGTGGAGGAACTTGGGTGTTGCCTTCTATCACAAGATGGCGGCTCCTTTTTTTTTTTTCTAAAACAGAGTCACTTATGCTCTACGCAGTCAGTTATAGATATCTGTATCTGTACTTGTATATATCTATAATGATACTTACTTCATACAATACGTTTATTGATTTCATTTTTAAAAATGACTAACAATGCTGTTAGACTCTGTGTCTTCACATAGGGTTTCTGTGTGTCCCATTGGCAGGATAGCATAGTCAGTCTGTATCATAGAAGCAGAGATACCGCGGGAGTCCCAGGAATGTGAACCTTGTTCCAGGAACTAGACCTTCCAGAAGCCTGGGAGCATTGAGCAGGGCTGGGCTGCAAAGGAGGGAGAGGAGAGAAAGCTAGTTCTCCCAGTCCTCTGAGCACCAGGCTTGGATCAACCCGTCAGTGCTCGAAGGAAAAGGCAGCCACCCATGAGATGCGGGACTCCAGTAGAGCCATGGAGAGACACGCAGGATTGTGTCTGAGCCCATCCCATGTGAAAAACGTTTGCCTGTTAGGCCAGGGGCAACTAGAATGTTCGGTCAGATTCCTAAAGCCCCACTCGGACTTGGAGGCAAACAACGAGTTTGACAGGACATATTGGAGATGAAATAGAACTGCACATGGCCAACGAGTATCCTCACGGAAGTACCACAAAGGCAATCATCTATCTCCTAGATCCTTGTCTCCTAGACTGAGATTTTAAGCATCTGAGGAATCCACTCCTGGAGCTCCCTGGTGACCTCAAGATGAGTGTACTGTCCTTGGCCCTGAAAGGGTTAACAGCTAGGCAGGTCTCCAGAGGGAGGCCAGAGTTCCCCAAAGGCAAAGATTTTCTACATTCCTTTGCTTTAGCCCAGTAGGAGGATTCTTTTGATCCTATTTTGCTATGACAATTGGTTGTATCAAAACCTTTTTTCCAAACCTTGAGCTGCTCATTGCCCAACCAAACAATACTAGTCAAGTGGGGATATCAATGATCTCTACGTGGATCAATAAAAATGGCCATTTGTTGTTCAGGAGAATCATTTCGTTTTCTTACTCACATGTGATTCATGGAAATGCTTTTCTTAATCTATGTCCATGAATACTAGGCATCTTCTCTGGAGGTCTGCATTCCTTTCAGACATATGACAATCGTTTCATGGATGCAATATATCTCACCCAGAGACATCTCATCTGGAGATGACCCCTCCTTGTACAGATATGTATGTTGTGGGAGAGAAACCTGGTGCAATTCTCTCAGTCTTGAGGTGTTTATATCTATGATCACCAGCTTGCTAATGAGTATAAGATGCCTTGCTAAAAACTGGGTATCTTTTCTACCCCCTTCCGATGTCTGTCAGAAGCTTTCTCTTTCCCTTTTATACTTTAATTAAACTTTGCTACACAAAAGTTCCAATTGATCAAGCATCATCTTGTCTAGGATGAAAATTCTCTCCTCCAGAGGCCAAGAATACTGGCATTACTCACAGCTCACACCTGCAACCTTACCCTACCAGCCCCCCACCCCCAGCCCCCAGCACCTCTGCCTAGATGTGCACGTGGGCAGGAATGGGAGCAGCCATGTGAATGGTTGGCAAGGCCAGCTCTTGCTGTCCGTCCTGCTCAGCTGTGACACTGACAAGCTGACTCCCGGGTCTGTGGAACCATCCCAGACAGACAGGAGCAGGCAAATGGATGCAGGCATTTGTGGTGGGACCCCGTGCTGAGTGGGTGTCCCCGCCCTCCGTCAACAGGAAGGTGCAACGCGTGGCCCGGCCTGGCCTTTCTCGTCCTGCCCCAGGACCCCATTCCACTCTAACACCCCGCTTCATGGTGGGGTTTGCCACCAGCCCCACACAGACCCAGAACCTTCACAGGATTTGGATGCCATGCCCTCTTGTCTGGAGGACAGAGGGCCAAGAAGAGCTGAGGTCAGCATTTCCCCAATCTGATTCAGTGTTTCAGGGTAATGGGTGATAGGTCACCCGTGTGCTGAGTCCCAGATCTTAGGCACAGAAGCAGCTGAAGGAATGTCTGTCTTTGTGTGTCAGTGACAGGCAGACCCTTCTAGAATGTGGATCCCACGGGAAGGGCCCTTTTATGCTAGGCCTGGAGTGGATCCCAGGGAGCCAGACCTACTCTCTGCTTTGTGTTCTGCAGTGGAGTTGGATGATGTTCTGAAGAATCTCACCAGGGTACTGCGATCTGCCAATTCTGTGAGCTAAGGAAGGTCCTGACCCATCCCCTGTCTCCACCCTCCTGCACTGCCTTCACTCAAGCTGCCACCATCTCTGCCCTCACTGGGCATTTCTTGACTTCTCTGGCCTCTTCACTGGCCCCTGTTCATTTGGTTTCCACGCTGCTTATAGTGCCATCTTCCTAAAAGGCAAATCCTCACCTTACTCCCTTATTGGTATCTGCATGGCTCCTCCTGGCCTCGATAAAATTGAAGGTACGTACAAGTCCTTTTGCCAGGCCTGATAGTTTAGAAACTCTCCAATAAAATGTGGCAAAGTGAATACATCAGTCTAGACTTCGGGACTGGGGCTTCCTTCATGGCTCAGTGGTAAACCATCTGGAGTCCATGCAGGAGACATGGGTTTCATCCCCGGTCCAGGAAGATCCCACATGCTACAGAGCAGCTCAGCCCGTGTGCCTCGGTCATTGAGTCCGTGCTCTAGAGCCTGACGACTGCAAGTGTTGAGCCCACGCCCGGCAACTACTGAAGCCCAACGTGCCCCAGTGTCCACGCTCCCCAAGAGGAACCACGGCAATGAGAAGCCCAGACACACAACCGTAGGGCGGCCCCCTCTCTCCACACACAGAGAAGAGCTTGCACAGCCATGGAGACAGCACACCACTGAATCCATAGAGAAAGAAAATGATTTTTTTTTCCCTTCCCTTCATGCAGCGTAAGATTGGATGCAACTGGCCAATACCTCGTCCTATCACTTGGGAAACTTACTGAATCTTCTGTAGATAAAATAAAGAAACAATAGCTCACTGTGCCATCTGAAGTGTGGGAAGCTCTCTGTACAGTGCTGAGAACACAGTTGAGATGTCACCAGAGGTGACTGTGAACATGACTGTTCTAATGAAGTCCTTCACAGTCTGGGCCCACGCGGACGTGCAGACAATGCATGTCCCTCCCTCTCGGCTCACCCTGTACGCTCACTGGTCCAGTTGTGCTGGGCCCCAAGCATCTGCCAGCCTCTTCTAGGCCCGTCTCCCCCATTTTGCTCCATTCACTTAGAATCTTCCCCACCTCTTGTCTGACGTGTTCTCTTTCCTGTTAGAATATTTCTGGCTCAGCAGGCACAACTTAACATCTTTCTCCTATTCTAATAACACTCGTCTTGTTGAAATAATTCTATTTTTCTCTGCTCTGTTCCCTAAGTAGTCTGTCATCACTCCGCTCATCTGGGGATTGACTGGCACATAGGCAAGCCCGGTACATGAAAGCTGCTGTGAAGTGTTTCTTGAATGACTTGCCGACTGCAGGCGGCTTGTGGAAGTTTACGAACCATGGAAAGCTGGCACTGGGGAATCATCCTGTGGACACACCCTCTGGTCCCACAGTGTTCACGGGAGTGTTTTTGTTGTCATTTTAGCTGTATTCCCTAATACATATGCAGTAGCTTTGATTCACATTGCGTATATTTGAAAAAATGAATAATTAATTGTATAACCTCAGAAGGACTTAGACAATAGTAGTGGTTGAAAAATTATTGATCCTTCCAACAATCTCACTTATGGGTATACATCCAAAGAAAATAAAAATAGAATCTCAGAGAGATAGCTGCACTCCTATGTCCATTGCATCATCATTCACGATCGTCAAGATATGGAAAGAGCCTAAGTGTCCATCAAGGGAAGAATAGATAGAAGAGGATACGTGATACAGGTAGAAGTAGATTCTTAGATAGATACGGATGTAAAATTTAGCAACAGGAATGGAGAAATTCTTATATGATGATAGCATGGATGTTACTTAGGGAGTGATGCCAAATGAATAAGTCAGGCAGAGAAAGAAAAATAGTTTCTTATGTCACTTACATGCCATTGCAATCTAAAAAAATCTAGATTATAATAACAGAGAGGCTAGGGGAGGGAGAAATGGGAAGATGTTGATGCTAGGGGGAAAACCTTCATGTAAAAGGTAAATGTGAACTGTCTAAGTCACGGCGGCTTATGGTAAATATGTACTGTATAAGTCGTATACATATATGTATATGTACTATATAAGTTACCATATTTACATAAAGTAAATATGTACTCTATAAGTCACACTGAGCATGGCGGCTGTGATGGCACACTGAGCGCAGTGGAGAGGAGCTACCCCATGTCCAAGGAGGGGCAGCTGCGCAGGCCCAGGAGGGATGAAAGAAGCTACTCCACGTTCAAGGTCAGGAGGGATGCCCCTGAGGACATACCCCTCGCCCAAGGTAAGGAGCAGCGGCTGCACTTTGCTGCATCAGCTGTGCAGAGATACCCACATCCAAGGTAAGTGAAACACAAGCAAGAGGGTAGGTGTTGTGAAAGGGCATCAGAGGGCAGACTTACTGAAACCATAATCACAGAACACTAGCTAATCTGATCACACGGACCACAGCCTTGTCTAACTCAATGAAACTAAGCCACGCCATGTGGGGCCACCCAAGACGGAAGGGTCATGTTGGAGAGGTCTGATAGAATGTGGTCCACCGGAGAAGGGAATGGCAAACCACTTCAGTATTCTTGCCTTGAGAACCCCATAAACAGTATGAAAAGACAAAAAGATAGGACACTGAAAGATGAACTCCCCAGGTTGGTAGGTGCCCAATATGCTACTGGAGATCAGTGGAGAAATAACTCCAGAAAGAATGAAGGGATGGAGCCAAAGCAAAAACAACACCCAGGTGTGGATGTGACTGGTGATAGAACCAAGATATGATGCTGTAAAGAGCAATATTGCATAGGAACCTGGAATGTTAAGTCCATGAATCAAGGCAAATTGGAAGTCGTCAAACAGGAGATGACAAGAGTCAACTTTAACATTCTAGAAATCAGCGACCTGAGATGGACTGGAATGGGTGAATTTAACTCAGATGACCATTATATATACTATTGTGGACAGGAATCCCTTAGAAGAAATGGAGTAGCCATCATGGTCAACAAAAGAGTCCAAAATGCAGTACTTGGATGCAATCGCAAAAATGACAAAATAATCTCTGTTCGTTTCCAAGGCAAACCATTCAATATCACAGTAATCCAAGCCTATGCCCCATCCAGTAATGCTGAACAAGCTGAAGTTGAATGATTCTATGAAGACCTACAAGGCCTTTTAGAACTAACACCCCCAAAAAAGATGTCCTTTTCATTATAGGGGACTGGAATGCAAAAGTAGGACGTCAGGAAACACCTGGAGTATCAGGCAAATTTAGCCTTGGAGTAAGAATGAAGTAGAGCAAAGGCTAATAGAGTTTTGCCAAGAGAACGCACTGGTCATAGCAAACACCCTCTTCCAACAACACAAGAGAAGACTCTACACATGGATATCACCAGATGGTCAACACTGAAATCAATTTAATTATATTCTTTGCAGCCAAAGAAGGAGAAGTTCTATACAGTCAGCAAAAACAAGACCAGAAGCTGACTGTGGCTCAGACCATGAACTCCTTATTGCCAAATTCAGACTGAAATTGAAGAAAGTAGGGAAAACCACTAGACAATTCAATATGACCTAAATCAAATCCCGTATGATTATATAGTGGAAGTGAGAAATAGATTTAAGGGACTAGATATGATAGAGTGCCTGATGAACTATGGACGGAGGTTCACGACATTGTACAGGAGACAGGGATTAAGACCATCCCCATGAAAAAGAAATGCAAAAAAGCAAAATGCCTCTCTGAGGATGCCTTACAAATAGCTGTGAAAAGAAGAGAAGCGAAAAGCAAAGAAGAAAAGGACAGATATTCTCATTTGAATACAGAGTTCCAAAGAATAGCAAGGAGAGGTAAGAAAGCCTTCCTCAGCGATCAATGCAAAGAAATAGAGGAAAACATCAGAATGGGAAAGACTAGAGATCTCTTCAAGAAAATTAGATCTACCAAGGGAACATTTCATGCAAAGATGGGCTTGATAAGGGACAGAAATGGTATGGACCTAACAGAAGCAGAAGATATTAAGAAGAGATGGCAAGAATACTCAGAAAAACTGTACAAAAAAGATCTTCACGACTCAGATAATCACGATGATGTGATCACTCACCTAGAGCCAGACATCTGGAATGTGAAGTCAAGTGGGCCTTCGAAAGCATCACTACAAAGAAAGCTAGTGGAGGTGATGGAATTCCAGTTGAGCTATTTCAAATCCTGAAAGATGATGCTGTGAAAGTGCTGCACTCAATATGCCAGCAAATATGGAAAACTCAGCAGTGGCCACAGGACTGGAAAAAGTCAGTTTTCATTCCAATCCCAAAGAAAGGCAATGCCAAAGAATGCTCAAACTACTGCACATTTGCATTCATTTCACATGCTAGTAAAGTGATGCCCAAAATTCTCCAAGCCAGGCTTCAGCAATATGTGAACCGTGAACTTCCAGATGTGCAAGCTGGTTTTAGAAAAGGCAGAGGAACCAGAGATTAAATTGCCAATATCCACTGGATAATCAAAAAACAAGAGAGTTCAAGAAAAACATCTATTTCTGCTTTATTGACTATGCCAAAGCCTTTGACTGTGTGGATCACAATAAACTGTGGAAAATTCTGAAAGAGATGGGAATACTAGACCACCTGACCTGCCTCTTGAGAAACCTGTATGCAGGTCAGGAAGCAACAGTTAGAACTGGACATGGAACAACAGACTGGTTCCAAATAGGAAAAGGAGTACATCAAGGCTGTGTACTGTCACCCTGCTTTTTTAACTTGTATGCAGAATACATCATGAGAAACGCTGGGCTGGAAGAAGCATAAGCTGGAATCAATATTGCCAGGAGAAATATCAATAACCTCAGATATGCAGACGACATCACCCTTATGGCAGAAAGTGAAGAGGAACTAAACAGCCTCTTGATGAAAGTGAAAGAGGAGAGTGAAAAAGTTGGCTTAAGGCTCAATATTCAGAAAACTAAGATCATGGCATCTGGTCCCATCACTTCATAGGAGATAAATGGAGAAACAGTGGAAACAGTGTCAGACTTTATTTATTTGGGCTCCAAAATCACTGCAGATGGTGATTGCAGCCATGAAATTAAAAGAGGCTTACTCCTTGGAAGGAAAGTTATGACCAACCTAGATAGCATATTAAAAAGCAGAGACATTACTTTGCCAACAAAGGTCCATATAGTCAAGGCTATGGTTTTTCCAGTAGTCATGTATGGATGTGAGAGTTGGAAAGTGAAGAAAGCTGAGTGCCAAAGAATTGATGCTTTTGAACTGTGGTGTTGGAGAAGGCTCTTGAGAGTCCCTTGGACTTCAAGGAGATCCACCCAGTCCATCCTAAAGGAGATCAGTCCTGGGTGCTCATTGGAAGGACTGATGTTGAAGCTGAAACTCCAGTACTTTGGCCACTTGATGCGAAGAGGTGACTCATTGGAAAAGACCCTGATGCTGGGAAAGATTGAGGGCAGGAGGAGAAGGAGATGGCAGAGAATGAGATGGCTGGATGGCATCACCGACTCGATGGCCATGGGTTTGGGTAGATTCCTGTAGATGGTGATGGACAGGGAGGCCTGGTGTCGTGCGGTTCATGGGGTCAAAAAGAGTCAGATATGACTGAGTGACTGAACTGAACTGAACTGAAGGTCTGAGCCTTTTTCCATGACACTTCATACCCTGTGGAGGAAAGTAGAGCCAACAGGGCTTGGTGCCCCTCCAGCAGTCCCCTTGGGTGGGACTGGCTAGCAACAGGTCATCCACATACTGGAGTAGGGTACAGTTTAAAGTTTCTCTGGGATAGGCAGCAAGATGCGCAACCAGGGCTTCACCAAACAGGGTAGGTGAGTTTTTGAAGTCTTGTGGCAGTCAGGTCCAAGTCATCTGTGTCTTTCTCCTGGCGTGTGGGTCTTCCCAGTCAAAGGCAAACAAGGGCTGACTGGTGACAGCCAGAGGCAGAAGAATGCATCCTTGAGATTGAGACAGGTGAACCAACTTGCCTGAGCGAGTAAGAGACTCGGGAGAATGTAGGGATTTGGGACCACTGGATGGATGGTGATCACTGGGCACTGTTGACAGCATGGAGGTCCTAGACAGGGCGATAGTCATTCCCTCCAGACTTTTTGACTGATAACAGTGGAGTGTTCCAAGGAGACTGACATTCGATTAGGATCTCAGCATCTCATAGGTGCTGGATGTGGTCCCAAATTCCCGGGCATGCCTCCCGTGGTACTGGATATTGCTTTTGTCTAACAGGAGTGGCTTCTGGCCTCAGGTCCACTACAATGGCGGCATGGGTTTGGGCCAAATCTGGGGGCCCCTTCTCCGCCCAGACATCAGGGAATACTTTTAGCGTCTAGGGGGATTTATTTGTTCCCTCCATGAGTAATAGAGATGCCATTCATCTTCCCTGGGCATGGGCATAGCCATCATGAGAGCCGATTAGCTCCCTGAGGTGAGGCGCGCAGGCTTTCTGGGGGCAAAGGTGATTTGTGCCCCCAGTTTTGTCAGTAAGTCTCTACCCAGCAGGGGAATGCAGCATTCCAGGAAATATAGAAATTCATGAGTCACCAGATGGCCCCCTAGCTGACATGAATGAGCCTTGCAAAATGAGTGGGCTGCCATGTTCCCTGTGGCCCCAACAATAGTTGCTTTTCGGCCTGTAAGAGGAGCCACAGGTGTGGTTACCACGGAATGTTCGGCTCTGGTATCCACCATAAAAGTCATCGATTGGCCCCCTACTTTCATTGTGACCGTGGGCCCAGGATCAGGGAGCCCAGTCTTCCCTAATCTGATTCTGCTCCAGCCAGGCTGATAAGGTTTTGGACAGCCAGCTCAGGCTGGTATCTTTGTTGGGTTGACTGAACTTCTTCGACTCTTTAGATATCCCTCTGCAGTGGGTGCACTCATTCCTCCAGTGTTCGGTCATTTGCAATGGGCGCACTGGTCGTAGCATGATGGTCTCTTCTTAGTTTCCCCTTTCCACAAGGGAACAGTTTGTTTCACTGGATCTGAGCTCCTCAATGCGGCTGCTAGCAGGGCTGCTTTCTGTTCCATTTTTTATTCTGAGTAGTTGGGCCACAAATACCCTACTCTGTCTCTGTCCGTTCGTGCAAAATCTTGCCCATGGAGGCAAGGTCTGTGCTATTAGAAGCCAGGAGTCTATGCATGGAAACTGATCTGGAGGTCCTGGAGTCCCAGAGACTACCTGGTGTACTGCTTGGGCAGTGGGCAGGTCGAGAGCGCCCTCTGGCAACCATCCAATGTCAAAGGATGGCCAATCGAGTTCACACCATTTACGAAGCTTCCTGGGGGTCATTTTGACTCCGTAATCTCCTACAAAGCCCTGCTTAAAGTTCTTTATCATGCAATCTAAAACTGTTTTCTGGTGCGGCGGAGTCGGCAGCGGCTGCAGCGGGAGACTTTGGCGCGATGTCTCACACCATCATGCTGGTACAGCCTACCAAGAGGCCAGAAGGCAGAACTTACGCTGACTATGAATCTTTGAATGAGTGTATGGAAGGTGTTTGTAAAATGTATGAAGAACATCTGAAGAGAATGAATCCCAACAGCCCCCCTATCGCATGTGTTATCAGTCAGTTGTTTGATTTCATTGATGACCTGGCAGACCTCAGCTGCCTTGTGTACCGAGCTGATACCCAGACATACCAGCCTTATAACAAAGATTGGATTAAAGAGAAGATCTACGTGCTCCTTCGTTGACAGGCCCAAAAGGCTGGGAGACAGTTGAGTTTGGAAGCATTAGGGGGACGGGAGTGGGCTTGGAACACAGTACGTGCAGTGTGTTTCGTATTATAGTTTTCCTGTTTCCATTTTGGTATACCCTAGCCAGAGTTGAATGTATTAGATAAAATGTGATAATCTTGTTCAATCTGAAAGCCCCTTTGCCCCCTCCCCCACCTTTTTTTACTTAAACATTTTTATGATGATTTAGATGGAGGTCGGTTTTTGTCAGTTGGTTCCAGTCCCTCAAATTGTTCTTACCTGCTTTATAACATCCACTGTACTAATCCTCCTTCAAGTTGGGGTGGGGAGTGAAGGTGCAGTTTAGTTACGTCCTCAAGATAAAGTCTTAGTGAAAAACAAATAAACATTCTTTATATATTTTTTTAATAAAAATAAAACTGTTTTCTTAGAGGAACTTCCCCCCATGTTGACAAATGTGATCTACCTGGCAGGATTCTGAGGAAAACCTAATCTCTTAGATGTCAGACAGTCGACAGAAAAAAAAAAAAACAACCCGGTAACCAATAATTTCTCCCTCCCTGTGTATCCTGCCCTGAGTCAATGGCACAAAAACAAACAAGGGTGGGCGCCCCTCATAGAGGAGACCAACCAGATGCCCACTTGTCTGCGTCCCCATGGGGAACTTAGGTGCCTCTTAGCATTGGCGAATCAGTATAAACCCCTGATCCGGATCTGTCTCACAGGGAGGGACTGGGTCCCCCAGAGGCAGACACTGCCTTGAACCATACGAGGTCACCACAAAACCACAAGCTAGGGCCCACTCAGATTCAGTAGCCACAAAGGCCATGAAGCCACATAATCGAACCTGAAGTGCAAGTGAATCAGGCCACACACTCATTCATATTCATTTTTTGTCTGCCTGCCTGGTCTCCCGAGGGAGATTTAAGACACCTCTTAGCATTGGCAGGTTGGTATAGACCCCCAATCCAGACCAGCTTTGCAGGGAGGGATGAAACTTATGAGGTCATCACAGAACCACAGGTTTTGGACCCTCTCAGGCTCCAAGGTCCAAGAACTATGGAGCTTACTTTCGCTTCCTTCAATCAGCAATCATGCATATGCAGTCACTCCGAGGTCATCACAGTTACCTCCCTTTTCTTGGGAAAAGGTCTCCCTATCTGATGCTCCCTTCCTGGGAGCTCCAAGGAGGTGATCAGCCTCCTCTTCTACCTATTGGGGTAAGATTTCCTGACTGGGGACTGGCCCTGGGGCCTTACCTTATCCTGTGGCCGTTCCTGGTGAGCTGGTCCATCCTTCCAATGAATCCGGTAGGAGCTTGGCCATCCGGAGAGTCAGAATGCCGATCCGAAAGAGAACGCAGAGTACTGTCAGCTGGCGCACCTCCTCGTTCCTCTCCCGGCTCCTCTGCTCCAACCCAGCCAAGCCACCAGTCTGGAGGCTCAAGGGGCCAGCATGATTGGAATCTCACTGGGGCCTCCATAAATGTTGCAGAAACCAATACCACACTCAGAGTTGGAGAACTTGGATTTATTACACCGGTGGGCCCAGAGGAGTTAACACTCCAGGCTCTGAGACCCAAACAAAGGGGTTACAGAGTTCTTATACATGGACAGGCATGATGAACCAGGTTTGCTGGTTTGCAGGGGCTAGGGTGATTGCAAAGAGCAGGACAAGGGTGAGTGAGATAAGCTCCAGTTCCTAGTATTGTGAATTCCCACTTTCTGAGACCTATGTGATCAAGACTTTGCAAGGAGCAAGCTGAGTTACAGAGGCAGAAGACGGAGGTAAAGTTTTAACTTTTCCTCTTCACTCTCAGCCTTAAATGTTTCTCCTCTGACTCAGACAGTTGCCCTGCTTCAGTACCCTCACCCACTGAGGGCAGATCTAGTCCTACAGACACTCCTGTTTTTCCCCCTAGTTCCTTTGTCCTACTGAGTTTTGCGTGGTTCTATATATTTTTTTCCACTGATCAGGTACTCCTGTCCACTCCCAGCTAGTGTTCTGCATGCACTTCTGTGTCTAAAGGTGTATCCCTGATGTATCTATGGAGAGAGATGTACTCCACATCCACCTGCTCCTCTGCCATCTTGTTCTCTTAGCATTTTAAATATACTAATCAAGTATTAGATATGTTATGCTCATAGAGACAGACAGTCCATAGTTTTGATGTTTCCTTGGAAGAAAATAAAAAATAAATTTTAGAGAGATACCACCTCACAGCTGTCAGAATGGCCATCATTAAAAAGTCTACGGATAAATGCTAGAGCAGTTGTGGAGAATAAGGAGCCATATATAATTGATCAGTGACAATATACTTACTGATGTGAACATTTTAGTGACATGTATAAACATACATTGAGTAGTGTTATGATAACTATTAGTGGTGGCACAATGATTAAGATTTTTTCAAATCTTTTTCATATATTCCTTTTGAGATTCTGTTCGGTTATATATTACCACAAGATATTGATATAGTTTCCTATACTCTACAGGAGGTCCTGGTGGTTTCTTTCACATGTATTACTATGTATCTGTTAAGGATCCCAAATTCCTAATTTATCCCTCCCTACCTTTTCCCTTTGGTAACTATAAATTATTGATCTCATATGGAACTGCATTTTAGCATTTTATCACAAGCTCAGTCACACATTTGGTAACATAAAAAATAATATTCTGAAGCAAGCTACATAGAAAATAATATAGCCAGCAGTTATTAGTAAGGTCACAAGCAAGAATTTAAGTCAAGAACTTTCATTTGGTATAGCCTAGTATACCCCAGGTCATCTGACTCAGTTAAATGATTATAGCCAAGTTAATTTCCTGGTTGTACATCATGGAGCATCTGACCTTTATCCATAAACTGGTTACTGAGATAAGCTTTAGAAACAATCTTAAAGTGTCCTTTTTAATAACTTAATTAAACCTTTTAGCACTATAACATAACAAGGAGCTGTCTCAGAAGGGAGTCTTAGTAAGCACAGACCTCAATTAACAAAACTAGAATTTTATATTCAGTAAAACTTTTTTTTTTGAAGAACTCATTGTGAGGGCATTAACACTGTAGCCAGGGAAGGTTTTAACCCATCAAATAAAAATGAGGTCTTTCAGGGAGCCAGGAAAAGCCAAGCAGCTGTCTTGGATTTCCCATAGCAATGGCTCTTTGATTTTCAGCTGTTGTTTAACCATTTTTAATTTTCTGATTAGGAGCAGACTATTGCCATATTTTAAGGACATCAGGATAGCCAAAGTCTTACTGTGAGGGGTTATTTTTTGTAGAAGCAGAATGAGCTTTGTCTCAGTTCAGTTCAGTCACTCAGTCATGTCCAACTCTTTGCAACCCCATGAACTGCAGCACGCCAGGCTTCCCTGTCCATCACCAACTCCCAGAGTTTACTCAAACTCATGGCCATTGAGTTGGTGATGCCATCCAAACATCTCATCCTCTGTCGTCCCCTTCTCCTCCCACCTTCAATCTTTCCCAGCATGAGGATATTTTCAAATGAGTCAGTTCTTTGCACCAAGTGGCAAAGTAATGCAGTTTCAGCTTCAACATCAGTCCTGCCAATGAATATTCAGAACTGATTTCCTTTAGGATGGACTGGTTGGATCTCCTTGCAGTCCAAGGGACTCTCAAGAGTCTTCTCCAACACCACCGTTCTTTGACACACAGCTTTCCTTATAGTCCAACTCTCACATCCAAACATGACTACTGGGTAAACCATAGTTTTGACTAGATGGACCTTTGTTCACAAAGTAATATCTCTGCTTTTTAATATGCTGTCTAGGTTGGTCATAACTTTTCTTCCAAGGAGCAAGCATCTTTTAATTTCATGGCTGCAGTCACCATCTGCAGTAATTTTGGAGCCCAAAAAAATAAAGTCTGTCACTGTTTCCACTGTTTCCCCATCTATTTGCCATGAAGTGATGGGACCATATATCATGATCTTAGTTTTTCTGACTGTTGAGTTTTAAGCCAATTTTTTCACTCTCCTCTTTCACTTTCATCAAGAGGCTCTTTAGTTCTTCTTCACTTTCTGCCATAAGGGTGGTGTCATCTGCATATCTGAGGTTGTTGATATTTCTCCTGGCAATCTTGATTCCAGCTTGTGCTTCATCCAGTCCAGTGTTTCTCATGATGTACTCTGCATATAAGTTAAATAAGCAGGGTGACAGTATACAGTTTTGACATATTCTTTTCCTGATTTGGAACCAGTCTGTTGTTCCATGTCCAGCTCTAACTGTTGCTTCTTGACCTGCATACAGACTTCTCAGAAGGCAGATAAGGAGGTCTGGTATTCCCATCTCTTCCCATCACTGTCTGTTGTGATCCACACAGCCAAAGGTTTTGGCATAGTCAATAAAGCAGAAATAGATGTTTTCCTGGAACTCTCTCACTTTTGCGAAGCTCCAATGGATGTTGGCAATTTGATCTCTGGTTCCTCTGGCTTTTCAAAATCCCGCTTGAACATCTGGAAGTTCATGGTTCATGTACTGTTGAAGCCTGGATTGGATAATTTTAAGCATTACTTTACTAGTGTGTGAGATGAGTGCAATTGTGCGGTAGTTTGAGCATTCTTTGGCATTGCCTTTCTTTAGGATTGGAATGAAAACTGACCTTTTCCAGTCCTGTGGCCACTGCTGAGCTTTCCAAATTTGCTGGCATATTGAGTGCAGCACTTTCACAGCATCATCTTTCAGGATTTGAATTAGCTCAACTGGAATTCCGTCACCTCCACTAGCTTAGTTCATAGTGGTAAGGCCCATTTGACTTCACCTTCCAGGATGTCTGGCTCTAGGTGAGTGATCACACCATCATGGTTATCTGGGTCATGAAGATCTTCTTTATAATGTTCTTCTGTGTATTCTTGCCACCTCTTCTTAATATCTTCTGCTTCTGTTAGGTCCATACCATTTCTGCCCTTTATTGTGCCCATCTTTGCATGAAATGCTCCCTTGGTATCTCTAATTTTCATGAAGAGACCTCTAGTCTTTCCCATTATATTGTTTTCCCCTATTTCTTTGCACTGATCACTGAGGAAGGCTTTCTTATCTCTCCTTGCTATTTTTTGGAACTCTGCATTCAAATGGGTGTATCTTTCCTTTTCTCCTTTGCCTTTTGCTTCTCTTCTTTTCACAGCTATATGTAAGGCATCCTCAGACAACCATTTTGCCTTTTTGCCTTTCTTTTTCTTGAGGATGGTCTTGATCACTGTCTCTTATACAATGTCATGAACCTCCGTCCATAGTTCTTCAGGCACTCTGTCTATCAGATCTAATCCCTTGAATCTATTAGTCACCTCCACTGTATAATCATAAGAGATTTGATTTAGATAGATCGCACTAGAATGGCCTAGTGGTTTTCCCTACTTTCTTCAATTTAAGTCTGAATTTGGCAATAAGGAGTTCATGATCTGAGCCACAGTCAGTTCCCAGTCTTGTTCTTGCTATAGAGCTTCTCCATCTTTGGCTGCAAAGAATATAAACAATCTGATTTCGTATTGACCATCTGGTGATGTCCATGTGTAGAGTCTTCTTGTGTTGTTGGAAGAGGGTGTTTGCTATGACCAGTGCGTTCTCTTGGCAAAACTCTATTAGCTTTTGCTCTACTTCATATTGCACTCGAAGGACAAACTGCCTGTAACTCCAGATATTTCTTGACTACATACTTTTGCATTCCAGTCCCCAATAATGAAAAGGACATCTTCTTTGGGTATTAGTTCTAGAAGGTCTTGTAGGTCTTCATAGAACCATTCAACTTCAGTTTCTTCAGCATTACTGGTCAGGGCATAGATTTGGATTACTGTGATATTGAATAACAGATGATATGCAGATGACACCACCGTTATGGCAGAAAGTGAAAAGGAACTAAAGAGCCTCTTGATGAAAGTGAAAGAGGAGAGCGAAAAAGTTGGCATAAGGCTCGACATTAAGGAAACTAAGATCATGACATCTAGTCCCATCACTTCATGGCAAATAGATGGGAAACAGTGGGAAAAGTGTCAGCCTTTATTTTGGGGGGCTCCAAAATCACTGCAGATGGTGGTTGCAGCCGTGAAATCAAAAGATGCCTACTCCTTGGAAGGAAAGTTATGGCCAACCTGCATAGCATATTGAAAAGCAGAGACATTACTTTGCCAACAAAGGTCTAGTCAAGGCCCTTTGTTTTTTTCAGTTTTTCTGTTTTTCCAGTAGTCATGTATGGATGTGAGAGTTGGACAGTGGAAAAGGTTGAGCACTGAAGAATTGATGCTTTTGAACTGTGGTGTTGAAGACTCTTGAGAGTCTCTTGGACTTCAAGGAAATCCAACAAGCCCATCCTAAAAGAGATTGGTCCTTGGTGTTCATTGGAAGGACTGATGTTGAAGCTGAAACTCCAATACTTTGGCCACCTCATGTGAAGAGTTGACTCATTGGAAAAGACCCTGATGCTGGGAAGGATTGGGGGCAGGAGAAGGGGACAACAGAGGATGAGATGGCTGGATGCCATCACCGACTCGATGGCCATAGGTGTGAGTGGACTCTGGGAGTTAGTGATGGACAGGGAGGCCTGGTGTGCTACTGTTCATGGGGTTGCAAAGAGTCGGACATGACTGAGCAACTGAACTGATACTGATATTGATACTGATATTGAATAGTTTTCCTTGGAAACAAACAGAGATCATTCTGTCGTTTTTGAGATTGCATTCAAGTACCACATTTTGGACTCTTTCATTGACTATGATGGCTACTCCATTTCTCCTAAGGGATTCTTGAACACAGTAGTAGATTTAATGGTCATCTGAGTTAAATTCACCCCTTCCAGTCCATTTTAGTTCGCTGATTCCTAAAATGTTGATGTTCACTTTTGCCATCTCCTGTTTGACCACTTCCAATTTGCCTTGATTCATGGACCTAATATTCCAAGTTCCTATGCAATATTGCTCTTTACAGCATCAGACTTTACTTCAATCACTAGTCACATCCACTGGGTGTTGTTTTTGCTTTTCATTGATCACTGAGGAAGGCTTAAATAATCCATAATCTTAAATAATGTTTATTTACTTTACCAAAATAACAAAAAGATTTTTAAAACAAATATAAATCACTTAAAGGCAGAGAAATTCATTATTTGTTATCAAAAGCTGCATTCTAAGAAAACTTAGTTCTCTAAACAGAGAAAACCAAATCCTAGTCTGGTACCAGCTTACTGTTAATAACAAAATTTGTTTATCTGTTTAATCTTAGAAAATCTTTTCCATAAATCTTGAAGAACTAGCAGTATTCTTCTAAAGGCATGAGAGCAAAACCATAGAAGGCGTGTTTAAAATATGATTCTACTGCAATTGAAAAAGAAACCTGGTCATTGTGATATGTAACACTTTAACATGATAAATAGAATTATAACTGACCATATTTTACCAGGGCATATCAGATCTATATGAATTTCACACAATTTTAGGATATCTATATTAGTAACATCAACCATACAGTATAACCTGAAAAGATTTACCACCCCTTCAACAGTAGGAGAAGAAAATGGCAACCCACTCCAGGACTCTTGTCTGGAAAATCCCAGACAAGGAGGAGCCTGGTAGGCTACAGTCCATGAGGTTGCAAAGAGTTGGACACTACTGGAGTGACTTAGCAGCAACAGTACTTCCTATGTAATTTAACACATCTAGTCAGTCCAAGTAGCTTAAAAGCTCTTTGGGATATCTCAGGAGCCCTCTGAAACATCCCAAAGTTAGTTAGAAATCAAGTTATTTAGGGAGTTTTGTCAATAAATATCAAAAGGGTTTAAAACACTCAGTCAGGTAGGAGCATATAATTTACTGTGAAATAACAGTTATTCACTTAGCCGAAGTTAACAAAAGATTTCAAAGGTAAATATAAAACAGATCAATTAAGAGGTAAAGAAACTTAAATCTATTATTAAAAGCAGTTCAACATCAGATGGAAGTATGTCCTCTTAACAGAGAGAAAGGCCGAATTCAAGTTTTGCACCAGCTTACTTTAAACTCATTCAGGTAAACTTAATTAAATTCATTTTAAACTTTGTCAGTCCTAACCATACACAAAACTTTTTTTCAGGATCCACTTTCCACAAACTTTTTAATCTCTTTCTGTAACAGCCACCTGTAAGTCAGATCTACTTTCTTTTCCCTTTATAAAATGTAATCTTATTTTTATACTTTTTTATTAAAAACATACATCCCACTTCCTTATTAGATTAGCAAACAAACATTAATACTATTTAATATTGAATATTTCCTAGGTTATGTGAATCTGAAATTTATTTAGGTTAATTTTTCTTGTATTTAGAATTGTTTGATTTGTAAGTGCTTACTTTTCTTTAGGCCAATTAAATTAGAACTCATTTACAACTTCAACAATATTATCAAAAAAAAGGGGGGGCATACACTGAGACATAAACAAATCCAGACAGACAGACTGACAGAGATCTTAGTTTTCTATTTGAGATTTAAAATATCTCTTTGACCCCTTTTTTTTCTTTGTTTGAAGTTCTAATTTGCCCAAGGCTGAGGTCTCAGGCAAAGTTGGCTGTGTATTTGAAGGATATGAAAAGGATTAACTTCAAGCTTTTTCCTAGGCAGGCCTTTTAACAAGTAAGTTGTTTTCATTGTATATGCAAAAGAATTGGTTTTAAAATTTCCAAAAAGAAAAATCTCTCTCACCCCATTCAATCAGCAATCATGCACTCACAATCATACAGAGGCTATCACAATGCCTCCCTTCTCCCAAGTCCCCAGGTTTCCCTAACTGGTGCTCCCTTCCTGGGAGCTCCAAGGAGGTTATCAGTCACAATGCCTCCCTTCTCCCAAGTCCCCAGTTCTCCCTATCTGATGCTCCCTTCCTGGGAGCTCCATGGAGGTGATCAGCCTCCTCTTCTACCCATTGGGGTAGGACCTCACTGGGGACTGGCCCCAGGCCTAACCTGATACGGTGGCCACTCCTGGTGAGTTGGTCTGTCCCTCCAATGAGTCCATTTGGGGCTCAGCTGTCCAGAGAGTCAGAACACCGGTCTGAAAGAGAACTCGGAATACCATCAGGTGGCACACCTCCTCGTTCATCTTGGGATTCCTTCGCTCCAGCCAGGCCAAGCCACCAGTCCAGCAGCTCAAGAGGCCGGTGTGGTTGGAATCTCACTGGGGCCTCCAGAAATGTTGCAGAAACCAATATTCAAGAAACCAAGCACCACACTCGGAGAGTTGGAGAACTCGGGTTTATTATGCCAGTGGATCCAGAGGAGTTAACACTCCAAGTTCTGAGCCCCGAACAAAGGGGTTACAGAGTTTTTATACAAGGACAGGCATGGTTACATGGGTTTGCAGGGGCTAGGTGATTGTAATGAGCAGGAAAAAGGTGACTGAGATAAGCTCCAGTTCCTAGTATTGTGAGTCTCCCCTTTCTGAAATTACATGACCTACATGATCCAGATTTCGCAAGGAGCAAGCTGAGTTAGAGAAGCAAAAGAAACAGGAGGTTATGGAAAATTTTCACTTTTCCTCTTCACAAGGAGCAAGCATCTTTTAATTTCATGGCTGTAGTCACCATCTGCAGTGATTTTGGAGCCCAGGAAAGTAAAGTCTGTCACTGTTTCCATTGTTTCCCATGTATTTGCGAAAAAGTGATGGGACCAGATGCCAAGATCTTAGTTATCCGAATGTTGAGTTTTAAGCCAACTTTTTTACTCTCCTCTTTCACTTTCATCAAGAGGCTCTTTAGTTCTTCTTTGCTTTCTGCCATAAGGGTGGTGTCATCTGTGTATCTGGGGTTATTGATATTTCTCCTGGCAACTTTGATTCCAGTTTGTGCTTCATCCAGCCCTGTATTTCACATGATGTATTCTGCCTATAGGCTTCCCTGGTGGCTCAAAGTGTAAAGCATCTGCCTGCAACGTGGGAGACTCGAGTTCGTTCCCTGGGTCAGGAAGATCCCCTGGAGAAGGAAATGGCAACCCACTCCAGTATTCTTGCCTGGAGAATCCCATGGATGGAGCAGCCTGGTAGACTACAGTCCACGGGGTTGCAAAGAGTCGGACACAACTGAGCGACTTCACTTTCACTTTCACATTCTGCCTATAAGTTAAATAAGCAGAGTGACAATATACAGCCTTGGCATACTCCTTTCCTAATTTGGAACCAGTCTGTTGTTCCATGTCCTGTTCTAACTGTCACTTCTTGACCTGCATACAGATTTCTCAGGAGGCAGGTCAGGTGGTCTGGTATTCCCATCTCTTTAAGAAATTTCCATAGTCTGTTGTGATCCACACAGCCAAAGGTTTTGGCATAGTCAATAAAGCAGAAGCTGGTGTTTTTCTGGAACTCTCTTGCTTTTTTGATGATCCAGTGGATGTTGGCAATTTGATTTCTGGTTTCTCTGCTGTTTCTAAATCCAGCTTGGACATCTGGAAGTTAACAGTTCACGTACTCTTGAGGGCTGGCTTGAGAATTTTGAGCATTACTTTGCTAGCATATGAAATGAATGCAATTGTGTGGTAGTTTGAATAATCTTTGGCACTGCCTTTCTTTGGAATTGGAATTGCCTTTCTTTGGGATTGGAATGAAAACTGTAGATATTAGGGAAGTCAAGGCAACTTGGGAGGTTCGAGGAGGAGCCGTGGAACTTTCTCGCGTCCCTGCAGGGGAATCAGGCCTCATCTCGCCTTCAGAG
>SRVM01037580.1:0-17877 GCA_007570785.1 Antilocapra americana | reverse complement strand
GCTGACTCCAGATGCATAAATTGTTACTTCTAGTCAGGTGAATGTGTTGATAGTGGCAAAATGAGAGGTCCATCAGCTTAACTGACAGTTCCTTGATGTTGCTTTGAAAGTTACCATGATCTGAAGGAACAGATGTGGGAAGGATTGTGAGTAGAGGCCATTATAGCTCTTAAACATTTTATAGAATAGTTTCCTAATATTTGTGCTTACATATTTCAATTTTTAATTACACAAAATTCCAGAAATATCCCAATATATTTTCTTCCATGTAATTTCATACACACTTATACACTCTTTGCTTTTTTAACTGCTCCCAAATCCTTCCTAAATAGAATGCAGAGTAACTGTATCCCATGATTTTGCTACTTTACTTCCTTAAGGACTCCATTCCCCACCTGCAAAGTGCACTAATATATATTTAATTATTGAGAGTATTTTTAAACTTTCCGCTTGTTTTCTCATTAATTTGCTTTGTTTCTCATATCAATTTTTGAATGACATTTATGGTAGAGCACAACATATCATTTTTGGCACAGCACAATATATCATTTCTGGCTTACTCTGATATTGGTACACCCTGCAGTGTTTGTATTGGCAGTTGTAACAGGTCTTCCAGAAGATGTTATAAGTGTGAGAGAGTGGTATTTCTTTCTTCCTGATAGGATATTGAAGGAGCACCACCCCTATATCTGCTTTGACTGGATCTTTTCCAGTTTCTGAATCAAACCTAGGGAGTAGGCATACTTTGTGACCTTGTAAGAAATCTTCTTGGTCACAGACTCCTGAAATGTCAGAATTTAACTGTTTCCTAAGGGAACAGGAAAATAAACAACACAATAAAATCAGAGTAAGAAAAATGTTTCATTAAACTTCCGTTTATACCAAGATGTCTGCCAGTATAAGATCTTTCACTTATAATTCAAAAAAATCTGCTTTATATCACTGTAAACTGAATTTCTGTCTTACACATTGAATAGTATTTGAGTTTCAGAGCCTCAAGTTTCATCTTAAATGTATCTTTTCAAAGAAGACAAAAGTTCTTTTAATGCACAAGATCCAAAGCAAGTACAGCTAAGTATAGATGAAGCTAATATACAAACTAAACATAACTATGATCATATTCTCATGCCTTTCAATATACTCACAGTTTATTCAGACATCTGGCTGTGGAGAGGATCCACCACCGACTCAGAATGATGCCCTGGCAGGTCTCAGCCATGGACACTAGCCATGGGACATTGTTGGACGCTGACAATGGGGCAATTGTTGGGGTCAGTGAGCTTAACCACTACTTTTGAGAATTGGGTACTAAAAGGGTCAGATAGGGAAGGGAAGAGGTAAACATAACATGAAAAACAGTATCTTGTTAAATGATTAATGAGATTCCTCATCCTACAAGTTTGTTTGATGAAGATGGAAAAGGAGAGAATACAGAAAACAGTGAAAAGGGATAAAAGTGGGGGGGAATGTATCATTAAGCTAAAGAGAAAGCAGGAGTAAGAAACAGGAACTGAGATGGAAGTAACAGGAGAAAAACAGATGATGTTTTAAGGGAATTTAAGGAGAAACAAAAGTATCTTACACGGTAGTAAGACAAATGAGGTGAGATATTCTTCGTATCTATAACTTACCACCATAGCAGTGAAAAAACATCCCCCAAAACTGATAGAGGCAAAGTGGACTTTTCATGTTAGTTCACGTAGATGTGAACACAAGCATAAGATTCTAGTAGAGTAGCTCTCAAGGCTGAGACTGAGATTATAGAGTATAGAATGTCTGACATCATAATAAGCACTTGTTGCATAGATGCATCCATTCTATCATGACTAACGAACTAGAAATGTTATGCATAAAGTTACCTAACCAAGTTACATACCTAAAATTTAAAAGTTTAATCTACTTCAATATTAACTTCCATTTTTGGAATGTTACGATCAATATCCCAGTTCCACACCTTGTAAAACAGAATGATCTATTTGGCATTAGTAGTTAAATTAGTGTTAATTACTCAGTCATGTCTTCCTCTTTGCAACCCCATGGACTGTCGCCCACCAGGCTCCTCTTCTCACAGGATTCTCCAAGCAAGAATCCAGAGTAAGTTGCTATTCCTTTCTCTAGGGGATGTTTTTCAGCTCATGGATTGAATCTGGGTCTCTGGCAGTGCTGGAAAGTTTTTACTGTCTGAGCCACCAGGGAAACCCATTTGAAGTTACCATATGGTTTTATTAACCTACTATATACTGCTTACTAATTAAAAGAATTAGATCAATCTATATGACCTTAGATAGAAAGAAGTTAATGAAAGATCAATTTATTATAATTTAAAATAATTTGCAGATCAATATACAAAAGATAGCATTATATATTAAACATGTAAATGCAAGCAATGCAGCTTTTACCCTAATTGAGTTTTCAGTTTAATGGAAGATTATTATTAGTTATGTATAGATTTTGCTGCACAGGATAGAAAATATAAAATAAATTTTAAAATTTGCTTTTACATTTTGTGGGATATGAGTCATAAGAGAGCTGCTAATTCAGTTTCATGATTTTATTGGAAATCTGAACTTTTTCTGTCAATTACTTGGCGATTTAAGCCCTTGTTTACATCCTTAAGATGAGGGAAATATGCCGTCTCTATTCCAGAGAAGAAAGGGAAAATCTTATACATTTCAGCTGAGTCAGATATTTAAGAGGCTCAATAAGAAGCCTTTTCTAATACTTCCAAGATTCCCCATTGCATTTCTTTCTCTACTTAATGAAATCACTTAACGAAAATCACTACTTTAATGAATTCAAGTTTACAAGACTGGAAAGCATTTTACAATAACACATTTATAAGAATGATCAAAGGGAAGAAGATGGACATGGACTATATCTCTCTCCATGGTTACATCAGGAATGCACCCACAGACACATTAGCTCTCACGGAACGCAAGCTGAGAGAGGGCAGAAGTTCTTGGCCACTGGGAAAGAGTATATAGCCCCACACAATACTCAGTAAAATTAAAGAAGTGTTGTGTGGAAAGAGGTGAGTGGACAAGACTGGACCCAGGGAGTGGGGGAACTGAAGTAGGGCTTATACCCCACATGAGGGCCAATGATGGGACAGATGGGAATATTTTGGCAGTGTGGGAAAGTGAAGCAGCAGATCAGTGACAGTCTGAATGGAGTGAGAACCACAAAGACAATCCTTGCCCCAGCCATGCATATCCTGGACAGGGACTCAAGTTCCCCAGAAAACACAGTGGCTGGGAGGTGGAACATGGGGATTGAAGAGTAGTCCCAGGGCAATTTCTGCTGTTGACTGAATGGTAACAGCCTGAGGAAATGTGAGGGAGGAGACTGGTGGAAGATGATGTGTGTGCAGGTAAGCCAGGCAGCCATGGAGGCAAGACAATGCTGATGAGTCATGTTTGGGGGTGGAGCCACCACCATAGTCTCTCCCTCTCTCCTCATATGCAAACACTGGGAGCTGAATAACAGAGAAGAACCCCAGTGAGGGAGGCCCTTTAAGTGTCCAAATGGGTTGAGCAACATAGAAGGACCAGAGGCAGGGGAGCCCTCTTATTGCCTGAAAGAAGGGACCGATGGAGAAGGAAGAGCAAAGATTTCTGATCAGTAGCTGCCAGAGGCTAGAAAGACACTGATAGGACCATAGCTCGTGTGGGTGAAGGAATCTGTATCCCGCACGTTTAACACTACCAGGGTCCCTGTGACCAAGGAGCTGGGCCATCTCCATGCTCCATCCTCACTGGGCCATGTTGCCTTAGATTAGAAAAAGCCCTACGAGCACCACATCTCCTGTGACTATAGCCACCAGCACTCTTGCATAGTCAGCACTGTCAGGCTGTGATCCAAGCAAACCCGTCAACTCCATGCATAATCCCCACTGGTACAGAGCTGCCAGAAGCTAGAAAAAGTCCTTCATTTGTGCACATGGGGTCACTCTGGTTGCGTTCAACTCTTTGTAACACTGAACACTGTGGCCTGCCAGCCTTCTCTGTCAGGGAATCATCCAGGGAAGAATCCTGGAATGGGTTGCTATATCCTTCTAGAGAACCATATTTCTTATTGTCGTAGCTGCCAGGTCCCTGGGGTACCTGGTGCTGCCAGGGCCGTTGTGACCAAACCAACTGTGCCTCCCCAACATCTAGCCTTCACTGGAGGCAGCCACAGGTCCTCCAGGGCAACCGCAGGGGCAAAACACTATGGATGACTAACATACAGTGATGTAGATAAAATGCAATTGAAACCCAGGGGCAGTGTGATTAAGGAATAGGACCCAAAGCCTTGCCACCATCTGTGCAAGTTGTATATTAAATTCACACAATCAATTAGGCAGATTCTGCCTACAGAATATAGAAATATAAAATGAGAATTCTTCAAAAACAAAAGGCATTAGTGCTGAATATTGCATATTGTAGGAAAGAACACACAGGAAGAGGATCAGACTAGAGTCCGATCTGCCCCCGCAGCAGATCTAGAGACCAGCCCAGTGTTGTAGGGCATAATAGGGGGGTGAGGTGGAGTATGAAGAGTAAACATTCTTCAAGATAGACAACATCTTGGGCCATAAATTGAGCCTCAGTGAATTTGAGAAAATTTAAATCATACGAAACCTCTCTTCTGAACACAAGGCAGGTGGATAAGGAGTTAATGAGCCCAATGATGTAGTCACTGAGGTCCTGGAGTTTACAGACTTGTTACCAACACCAAAAATGAGAGCTAAGAATCTGGTCAATTGATAACACTGGAGACATAAGAATTGGTTTCTTTAATGGTGTCAGGAAGCCAACCATTTTTACAAAATCTAAGAAAGGCAAACTGACCTAATCTCATGCCAAAGTCATTTTTAGTAACAGGTCAAAAGGTATATAATGAGATGTCTTAAAAGTTGCAGGCGGATTTCTTCTTACCCTCTTTTGGTGTCTACACCAGAAGCTGTCTGTTACAACTCTAAATAAAATGGTTACACTGCTGCAAATACCTAGGCAACTGTGGACTTTTGGTCCTGGATTGAAATCTCTTCTTTGGAGACTTCGAACCCATTGCCAACACTGAATATTGAGGAACAGACCATTATTCAAAAAAAAAATCTATAAACAATAAATGATGAATAGGGTATGGGAAAAAGGAGCCCAGTTGCACGGTTGGTGGGAATATAAATTCATACAGCCGCTATGGAAGACAGTATGGAGATTCCTTTAACACCTAGAAATAAAGCCACCCAAAACAGAAAAACAAACGTCATGTGTTAACACGTATATGGAATCTATAAAGATGGTACTGAGGAACCTATTTGAAGGGCAATGATGGAGACACGGACATAGAGAACAGACTTGTGAACATGGTGAAGAGAAGGTGAATGTGGGACAAACGGAGAGGCTAGCATGGAAACATATACATTAACATACACAAAATACGTAAACTAGATAGCCATATGTAAAATAGATAGCCGATGGAAATTTGCTGTGTGACTTGGCAAACTCAAATCAGGGCTCTGTAACAACATGAAGGAGTGGGATAGGCAAGGAGGGGGAGGAAGGTTCAAGACAGAGGGGATATATGTACACCTATGACTGTTTCATGTTGATGTTTGACAGAAAACAACATAATATTGTGAAAGGATTATCCTTCAATTTAATGGAAGTAAATTTCAACATCTATATCAATATATATATATATATTCAACATATAATATATAGTCAATATTTGTATGGATATATACAGGATAACATGAGAATTATATAAAAAGAAAAAGAAAACAGAGAGAGAGCAGTAGTTGCACCTCCCTAGGATGCCCTCCCAACACTATTCTATTCTATTTTGTTCTCTGGTCTTTAAATAAGTTAATACTTCCATTGTGATATCAAGAGTGTTATGAAGGGGCACCCTTTCTATAATTGTCCAGACTGGGTATTATTTATCAAGATTTGGGATTTTTCCTCTTCTCTTAGTTAGCAGTATTTCTTATGAATGGATACCAAGGAGATCTTTCCAACCCAGGGGTCGAACCCACATCTCCCGTATCTCCACATGCTTTGCCACCTGAGCCACCAAGGAAGACCAAAGGAAAAAGAACTTTATACGAATGTAATATCCATCCATATTAGAATAGACGTCTAAAATTTTTGGTATTTCATCCAAAATAGAATAGACATCTACATTAAGAATAAAGAAATTTATTTGTTCCAGGTGACATTATTTTCTATAGGAAATCCAAAGAAACACAAAAACCCTATTATAACTACTAAGGTATTGTAGCAATGTTGGCAAATACAAGCGGACATACAAATGTCATCTTCTATGATTTTGCACAAAGAAAATCATAGCCATAAGAACTGGTAGGACTAAATAATGATTTCAGTAAAGTTGTAAGATCCAAAAATCAATGTACAGAAACCAGTTATTCAGTTCTTTTATTTGTATGATTATATGAACTTTCTTTTTAGACCATTGACGAGATGTATTGTTATTTGATTTTTGGATGTTGAAGCATGCTTCTAGGCTTCTAAATAAATCATACTTTTTGATGCACAATAACTTTTATATATTCTTCAGTTTGCTTGGCTAATATTTTGTTGAGGTTTTGCATCTCAGTTCCTGAGAGATATTGGTCTATAGTTTTCTTCTAATGCATTTGCATCTGGTATTAGGATAATGATAGAATGACTCAGGAATAATGTGTCTATTTTTAAAAGAAACTATAGAAAATTTGTATACCTTTTCCCTTAAATATTTTCTATAATTCACTAGTGGGCTCACCTGGTGTTGGTGCTTTCTGTTATGGAAAGGTCATTATGATTCAATTCTTTAAAACACATAAGTCTCTTCTATTTGCTTATGTTCTCTTGTATGAGTTTGAATATTGTAGATTTCAAGCAACTGGCCCATCTTATGAAGATAATCATTTAGGGTGCGATGTTGTTTGTCATATTTCTTTATTATCCTTTTGATATCCTCTTCCACTGATGTTGCTAATTGGTTATCTTCTCTTGCTCTCTCTCTGTGTCTCTGTTGTTGGCTAGCCTGGTTAGCAGTGTGTTATTTTCATCAATCTTATCAAAGTAACAACTTATATATACAGCTGATTTTCTTTTCTGATTTGTATTTGTTTCTACTCGAATTTGCATTATTTATTCTCTTCCTTCTACTTTAATCTGTTCTTCTTTCTATGACTTCCTAAAACAAGAGCTTCAGTCCAGTTCAGTTCAGTCACTCAGTTGTGTCTGACTCTTTGTGACTCCATGAACTGCAGCATGCCAGTCCTCCCTGTCCATCACCAACTGTGGGCGTCTACCCAAACTCATGTCCATTGAGTCTGTGATACCATCCAGTCATCCCATCCTCTGTTATCCCCTTCTCTTCCTGCCCTCAAATGTTCCCAGCATCAGGGTCTTTTCAAATGAGTCACCTCTTCGCATCAGGTGGCCAAAGTATTGGAGTTTCATCATTCCTTTCAGTGAACACCCAGGACTGATCTTCTTTAGGGTGGACTAGTTGGATCTCCTTGGAGTCCAAGGGACTCTCAAGAATCTTCTCCAACACCACAGTTCAAAAGCATTAATACTTCGGTGCTCAGCTTTTTTATAGTCCAATTCTCACATCCATACGTGACTACTGGAAAAAAACCTAGCCTTGATTAGATGGACCTTTCTGGACTAAGTAATATCTCTGCTTTCCAATATGCTGTCTATTTCAGTCATAACTTTCCTTCTAAGGAATAAGTGTCTTTTAATTTCATGGCTCAGTCACCATCTGCAGTGATTTTAGAGTCCCCCAAAACAAAGTCAGCCACTGGCTCCACTGTTGCCCCATCTATTTGCCATGAAATGATCTTAGTTTTATGAATATTGAGCTTTAAGCCAACTCTTTCACTTTCCTCATTCACTTTCATCAAGAGGCTCTTTAGTTCTTCTTCACTTTTTGCCATAAGGGTGGTTTTATCTGCATATCTGAGGTTATTGAATTATTTCTCCCATCAATCTTGATTCCAGCTTGTGCTTTATCCAGTCCAGCATTTCCCATGATGCACTCTGCATATAAGTTAAATAAGCAGGGTGACAATATACAGCCTTGACATACTCCTTTTCCTATATGGAACAATTCTGTTGTTTCATATACAGTTCTTACTGTTGCTTCCTGACCTGCATACAGGTTTCTCAAGAGGCAAGTCCAGTGGTCTGATACCCCCATCTCCTTCAGAACTCTCCAGTTTATTGTGATCCACACAGTCAATGGCTATGGCATAGTCAATAAAGCAGAAATAGATGTTTTTCTGGAACTCTTTTCCGATGATCCATCGGATGTTGGCAATGTGATCACTGGTTCCTCTGCCTTTCCTAAAACCAGCTTGAACATCTGGAAGTTCATGGTTCATGTATTTCTGAAGCCTGGCTTGGAGAATTTTCAGGATTACTTTACTAGTGTGTGAGATGAGTGCAATTGTGGAATAGTTTGAACATTCTTTGGCATTGTCTTTCTTTGGGCTTGGAATGAAAACTGACCTTTTCCAGTCCTGTGGCCACTGCCGAGTTTTCCAAATTTGCTGACATATTGGTTGCAGTACTTTCACAGCATCATCTTTCAAGATTTGAAATAGGTCAACTGGAATTCCATCACCTCCTCTAGCTTTGTTTGTAGTGATGCTTCCTAAGGCCTACTTGACTTCACAATACATGATGTCTGGCTCTAGGTGTGTGGGAGTGATCCCACCATCATGATTATCTGGGCCGTGAAGATCTTTGTTGTATAGTTCTACTGTGTATTCTCGCTACCTCTTCTTAATATGTTCTGTTTCTGTTAGGTCCATACCATTTCTTTCCTTCATCAAGCCCATATTTGTATGCAATGTTCCCTTGGTATCTGTAACTTTCTTGAAGATATCTCAAGTCTTTCCCTTTCTATTGTTTTCCTCTATTTCTTTGCACTGATTGCTGAGGAAGGCTTTCTTGTCTCTCCTTGCTATTCCTTGAATCTCTTTCTTCAATGGGTATATCTTTCCTTCTCTCCTTTGATTTTCAAAGTTTCTTTTCTTTTGTCAGCTCTTTGTAAGGTCTCCTCAGACTGCCATTTTGCCATTTTGCATTTCTTTTTCTTGGGGATGGTCTTGGTCCCTGTCTCCAGTACAATGTCATGAACCTCAGTCCACAGTTCATCAGACACTCTGTCTATCAGATCTAGCCCCTTAAACAGATCTAGCCTGTTTCTCATTCCACTGTATAGTCCTAAAGGATTTGATTTAGGACATATCAGAATGTTCTAGTGGTTTCCCCCACTTTCAAATGCAGGTTGGAATTCAGTGTGCAATGAGCATTGCAAGTGTGAAGTTTGTTTGGATCTATTTCAACTTTTGATAGTGTTGCTATCAGCTATGAACACAAGGGGACACTCAGCTGAGTCCATATTACTTTCAGGGAGCCAGCTTAAACCTTTCTCTCTGTAGAGTTAATATTGTGGCTAAACTTGCTGTTGTGGTTCTTGGGATAATGTATGATTCTAGGATGTATATTAACCACAATAAACAGGGAACTTTATTTTAAAGTGACATTTATTACTCACAGGGTCTGGAGAGTATGTGACACACTTGGGACCACACTGCAAGATTATGGGTAGAGAGAGTGTTGACCCAGTCCTCTGCTTTTATTGAGGTTTATTGAGTTTCACTGGTTTACTCTTTATTGGTGAAATTAAATATACGGGTGAGAATTAAACAATGGAAAGTGAAAAGCAGAGTTAACGCAAGGAATTTCAGTTATGTTGGTCACCTAGAAATTTCTAAAATGGACACTTCATGGCTGGAACAGTCAGTCTTTTTTTTTACATTATCATGTCATTTCTCCATTCATTGACATGAATCCACCATGAGTATACATGTGTTCCCCTTCCAGAACCCCCCTCCCTCTTCAGCTCATCCCGGTGCACCAGCCCAGAGCACCCTGTACCAAGCATCAAACCTGGGCTGGTGATTGATTTCACATATGACATCTACATGTTTCAATGCCATTCTCCCATGTCATCCTCCCTTGCCCTCTCCCATAGAGTCCATAAACTGTTCTATTAGTCTGCATCTCAGTCTTTTTATCTAATTGTGTAGCAGGGAATGTGTTTATTCCATATGGATTTCTTTCTTCTTTTTAATGTATTTTTTCATTGAATGATAATTGCTTTACAGAATTTTGTTGCTTTCTGTCGAACCTCAGGATGTCTTAAATTGGAGTCCTTGGCAATCAGCAATAAACTCAGAGAGAGAACTATTACACAAGGGAGAGGGTGTAATGGAGTATTGTACATGTTGGGTTAAGGTGGCTGGTAATTGTTGCTTGCTCTTTATTTCTTGCTTTTAATTCACCAATGCCATTGCACCAATTCTCAGTCCAATTAGACTCATAGAACTGAAATACTCAGCCCTAAACCAATGAAAACCTCCCTTTTAGGTCAACAGTGACCAGCCGCATTAACAAATTCTGGAGTTTAGAACCTATAGCATAAAGCTCCAGTGGAAGGTTAAGGAAGACAGCAATGCCCTGTGATATGTGGTCTTGGGAGAAGCTGATCAAGGAGCTAGTGAAGAGGGTATTGCTCTAGCTGAGAGACTTGTAACACAACTCACAATAAAATACAAAGTCTCTGGCAAGAAACGTGGGAATTGGTACCCAATTCTATATCTACGCTGTATGAGTCCTGGTGCTGTTCTTAAAGGATTCTGAACACCAAGAGCTCTGTCTTTTATTTTCTGGGCACAGAATGACAAGTGTGGCAAAAAAAAAAAAAAACTATTGCAAAATATTCCTTGATTCTGAACACCAAGAGCTCTTTCTTTTTTTTTTTTTTTTCTGGGCACAGAATGACAAGTGTGGCAAAAAACAAAACTTCTACAAAATATTCCTTGACTAGTAACTGAGGCATAAAACCACACACAGGAACATAATTATAGGGAACACTTGGACAAAGATATTGTTAGTTGGAGTTGGCTGAAATTTAATATATCAGCAAACAAAGTATTTATGGTGGGTATAGGATATTGTAGACTAAAGGAAAAGTCCAGAAATTTCTTATTCTCCATCCATGGGTAGTCTCAGCCTGTTTGGATAAGAATATTTGTGATGTTTGTGAATTTTCTTCCCAGTGTCATGGAAGGTATAGGGTGAAATGTGTTAGAAGAGGTCATGACAATGTTGGGGATTATAATAGTGAAGAAGTCATGATATTGTCAAGGATAATATTTGTGAATATCATAATAGTGTCTGGCAGAAACATGATGAGTACTTGCTGTGGCCAGCAGAAGCATGGCTGGGGATTTCCATATAAGCACACAGAAGCAAAATGTAAACAGATCTAGTGAAGGAAAAATGTTGTCTAAGTGGACAGTATAAATAGTCAGGGGACCTGTGTGATTCCTAATCCAGTTATTGGCCTGCCACAATGAAGATATGTAAAGTAATTAAGGATGTGCTCACAATGTGGCAGGCTGCTTGGTCTGTGGTGGGATCCTCAGGCAACACCAAGCATATTCACCAGTATTCCAATGGGTCTTCCTTTGATTACAACAGAGAATTGTGTCTAGCCCATTGTTCCTCAGATGTCTTTGCCTTCATCGTGGCATTCCACCAAGTACATTATTAAGAAGGGAAAACTATAAGTGCATATGCACCCAGGTGTAATTGTGCAGTGTGATGGTAAATGATTTGCTTGCTTTGCTTTCTCCTTCTGACAGTTCATTATTAGGGCGAGTGACTTCCGTATATTGAAAAGCAGCAGATTTCTGTATGTTATTGAACTTACAAAATTCATTGTTTAAGTTCTTACAGTTTTTGTGTATGTGTGGAGACTTTATGACATTCTATTTAGAGTATTACATCATCTGAAAATAGCGACAATTTTATTTCTTCCAAGTTTTATGCCTCGGTGCTAGGACTTTTTTTATGGGGTGGAGGTTCTATTACATTTTTATTATTTACAATTAATTCAGTCCTTTTAATTGAAATATAATTACTTTAAATATTGTAATGGTTGTTGCCATGCAGACAGTTATACATGTTTTCGCTACCAACCCAAATCCTCCTTCCTCCTCCTTCCCAACACTATCCCACTGGGTTGTCCCAGGGCATTGTGTTTAGGTGTTCTTCATGTCTCTGCCTTGAACTTTCACTGGTCTTCTGTTTTACATGTGGTAGTGTGCATGTTTCAAAACTATCCTCTCAAATCATCCCACCATTGACTTCTCAAACTTATTCCAGAAATCTATTCTCTACCTCTGTGTCTCCTTTGCTGCCCTGCATGTAGGATCATTGATACAATGTTTCTAAATTTCTTATATATGTATTAATATATGATAATTGTCTTTCTCATTCTGACTTACTTCACTTTATATACTAGGATCCAGGTTCATCCACCTCATCAGAACTGACTCAAGTGTATTTCATTTCATGGCTAAATAATATTCCATTGTATATACATCACAAATTCCATATCCATTAATCTGTTGATGGACATCTAGGTTGCCTCCATGACCTTTGCTAGGGCTTCTAATTATATATTAAGTAAAGATGAGGGGAGTTTGACAAAAATATCTTATTCATGACTTTAGAGGAAAGGCTTTAGTTTTCCTATATGGCCTTTATTATGTTGAGATAAATATATATTCTATATATTTTTATATATAAATATATCAGACACATGGACCCTGTGAAAGAGTGCAAAGGTGGGAGGATGTGGGAGAATGGCAATGAAACATGATAATTACCATATGTGAAATCAATCGCCAGCCCAGGATTGATGCTCAGGGCTGGTGCACCGAGATGTCCCAGGGGGAGGGGACTGGGAGGGGGAAGGGAGGGGGATTCTGGAGGAGGAGCATATGTAAACCTATGGCAGTTTCATGTCATTGTATGGCAAAACCAACACAATAAAATAAAGAAAATTTTTAAAAAAGGTTGTATCATAAAATATTTTTAAATTGTCATTTTTTATCTATCAAAATGATGACATGATTTTTATGTTGATTAAAATGGTGTAACATTTATTGATTTGCTGAATCAATCTTGCAGCTCTGGAAGAAATCTCACTTTATCATGTTTATGATCTTATTTATAAATTGTTCCTTTTGATTTAGTAATAATTTACTGAGGATTTATATCCGCCAGGCATGCAATTATTTCCTTTTTTATTTTGTTTCCATAGTATCTTTTCCCTTTTTTTTTCTCCCTTTTATTGTTTTTGCCATACAATGCCATGATATCACTATGTGTTTACATATGCTTCCACTCCAGAAACCCCTCCCCCCCCTCCCTCCTCCTTCCCCACTGGGAAATCTCGATGCACCAGCCCCGAGAATCAATCTTGGGCTGGCGATTGAATAGACATATGATAATTAACATGTTTTGAAGTCATTCTCCAATATCATCCCACCCTTTCCCTCATCCACAGAGTCCACAAGTCTATTCTAAACATCTGCGTTCCTTTTGCTGTCTCGCATGTTTGGTTCTCGTTACCGTCTTTCTAAATTCTATATATATGTGTAAATATACTGTATTGTTGCTTTTGCTTCTGGCTTACTTCACTCTGGATAATGGGCTCCAGTTCGGTCCATCTGAGTAGATTCAAATGAATTTTTTTTCATGCTGAGTAATATTCCATTGTGTATATGTACCACAGCTTTCTTATCCATTCGTCAGTTGATGGGCATCTGGGTTGCTTCCATGTCCTGGCTATTGTAAACAATGCAGCGATGAACATTGGGGTACATGTGGCTCTTTCAATTCTGGTTTCCTCGGTGTATTTGCCCAGCAGTGGGATTGCTGGGTCATATGGCAGGTCTATTTGCAGCTTTTTAAGGAACCTCCACACTGTTTTCCATAGTGGCTGTACTTGTTTGCATTCCCACCAACAGTGTAGGAGAGTTCCCTATTCTCCACATCCTCTCCAGCATTTATTGCTTGTAGATTTTTGGATTACAGCCATTCTGACTGATGTAAAGTGATACCTCATTGTGGTTTTGATTTGCATTTCTCTAATAAGGAGTGATGTTGAATATCTTTTCATGTGTTTGTAGCCATTTTTATGTCTTCTTTGGAGAAATGTCTGTTAAGTTCTTTAGCCCACTTTTTGATTGGGTCGTTTACTTTTCTAGAATGGAGCTGCAGGAGTTGCTTGTTTATTTTTGAGATTAATTGTTTGTCCGTTACTTCACTGGCTATTATTTTCTCCCATTCTGAAGGCTGTCTTTTCACCTTGCTTATAGTTTCCTTTGTTGTGCAGAAGCTTTTCTTTTAATTAGGTCCCAATTGTTTACTCGTGTTTTTATTTCCAGTATTCTGGGAGGCGGGTCATGGAGTATCCCACTTTGGTTTATGTCAGAGAGTGTTTAGCCTCTGTTATCCTCTAGGAGTTTTATAGTTTCGGGTCTTATGCTTAGATCTTTGATCCATTTTGAGTTTATCTTTGTGTATGATGTTAGAAAGTGTTCTAGTTTCATTCTTTTACAAGTGGCTGTCCAGTTTTCCCAGCACCACTTGTCAAAGAGGTTGTCTTTTCTCCATTGTATATTCCTGCCTCCTTTGTCAAAGATAAGGTTTCCATAGATGCGTGGATTTATCTCTGGGCTTTCTATTTTGTTCCATTGATCTCTATTTCTGTTTTGTGCCAGTACCATGCTGTCTTAATCACTGTGGATTTGTAGAATAGCCTAAAGTCAGGTAAGTTGATTCCTCCAATTCCATTTTCTTTCTCAAGATTGCTTTGGCTATACGAGGTTTTTTGTATTTTCATACAAATTGTGAAACTATTTGTTCTAATTCTCTGAAAACGACCTGAGGTAGCTTGATAGGAATTGCACTGAATCTATAGATTGCTTTGGGTAGTATACTCATTTTCACTATATTGATTCTTACAATCCACGAACACAGAACATTTCTCCATCTGTTTGTGTCCTCTCTGATTTCTTTCATCAGTGTTTTATAGTTTTCTATATACAAGTCTTTTGATTCTTTAGGTAGAAATACTCCTAAGTATTTTATTCTTTTTGTTTCGATGGTGAATGGAATTGTTACCTTAATTTCTCTTTCTGATTTCTCACTGTTAGTGTATGGGAATGCCAGGGATTTTTGTGTGTTGATTTTATATCCTGAAACTTTGCTGTATTCACTGATTAGCTCTAGTAATTTTCTGGTAGTCTTTAGGGTTTTCAGTATAGAGGATCATGTCATCAGCAAACAGAGAGAGTTTTACTTCTTCGTTTCCAATCTGGATTCCTTTAATTTCTTTATCTGCTCTGATTGCTGTGGCCAAGACTTCCAAAACTATGTTGAAAAGTAGTTGTGAGAGTGGGTATTCTTGTCTTGTTCCTGATTTCAGGGTTATGCTTCCAGTTTTTCACCATTGAGGATAATGTTTGCTGTGGGTTTGTCATATATACCTTTTATTATGTTGAGGTATGTTCCTTCTATTCCTACTTTTTGGAGGGTTTTTATCATAAATGGATGTTGAATTTTCTCAAAGGCTTTCTCTGCATCTATTGAGATAATCATGTGATTTTTATTTTTCAATTTGTTAATGTGGTGTATTACACTGATTGATTTACGAATATTGAAGAATCCTTGCATCCCTGGGATAAAGCCTACTTGATCATGATGCATGACCTTTTTGATGCGTTTTTGGATTCTGTTTGATAGAATTTTGTTGAGGATTTTTGCATCTAAGTTCATCAGTGATATTGGCCTGTAGTTTTCTTTTTTGTGGCATGTATGTCGGGTTTTGGAATTAGGGTGATGGTGGTCTCGTAGAATGAGTTTGGAAGTTCACCTTCCTCTGCAATTTTCTGGAAGAGTTTGAGTAGAATAGGTTTTAGCTCTTCTCTAAATTTTTGGTAGAATTCAGCTGTGAAGCCATCTGGTCCTGGGCTTTTGTTTTTTGGAAGATTTCTGATTACAGTTTCAATTTCCATGCTTGTGATAGGTTTATTAGTATTATCTATCTCTTCCTGGTTTAGTTTTGAAAAATTGTACTTTTCTAGGAATTTGTCCATTTCATCCAAGTTGTCCAGTTTATTTGCATATAGTTTCTGATAATATTCTCTTATGATCCTTTGTATTTCTGTGTTTTCTGTTGTGATCTCTCCGTTTTCATTTCTAATTCTGTTGATTTGGTTCTTCTCCCTTTGTTTCTTGATGAGTCTGGCTAATGGTTGTCAATTTTATTTATCTTCTCAAAGAACCAGCTTTTGGCTTGGTTGATTTTTGCTATGGTTTCTTTTCTTTCCTTTGCATTTATTTCTGCCCTGATCTTAAGATTTCTTTCCTTCTACTAGACCTGGGCTTCTGCATCTCTTCCCTTTCTAGTTGCTTTAGGTGTAAAGTAAGGTCAATTATTTGATTTTTTTCTTGTTTCCTGAGGTGAGCTTGTATTGCTATGAACTTTCCCCTTAGCATTGCTTTCACAGTGTCCCATAGGTTTTGGGCTGTTGTGTTTTCATTTTCATTCGTTTCCATGAATAACTGAATTTCATTTTTGATTTCTTCTGTGATTTGTTTGTTACTCAGCAGTGTGTTGTTGAGCCTCCAATTGTTGGAAGTTTTGAACGGTTTTCTACTGTAGTTGATATCTAATCTCACTGTAATATGGTCAGAAAAGATGCTTGGGATGATTTCAATATTTTTGAATTTATCAAGGTTAGATTTATGGCCCAGGATGTGATCTACCCTGGAGAAAGTCCCGTGTGCACTTGAGAAAAAGGTGAAATCCCTTGTTTTGGGGTGGAATGACCTATAGATATCAATTAGGTATAAATGGTCTATTGTATCATTTAAAGTTTAAATTTCCTTGTTACTTTTCTGTCTAGTTGATCTATCCATTGTTGTGAGTGGTGTATTAAAGTCTCCCACTATTATTGTGTTATTGTTGATTTCCCCTTTCATACTTGTTAGCATTTGCATTACATATTGTGCAGATCCTATATTAGGTGCATAAATATTTATAATTGTTATTTCTTCCTCCTCGATTGATCCGTTGATCATTATATAGTGTCCATCTTTATATCTTTTCACAGCCTTTATTTTCAAGTCTACTTTATCTGATATGAGTATTGTCACTCCTGCTTTCTTTTGGTCTTTATTCCCATGGGATATCTTTTTCCAGCCTTTAACTTTCAGTCTATATGTGTCCCTAGGTTTGAGGTGGGTCTCTTGTAGACAACATATATAGGGGTCTTGTTTCTGTATCCAATCGGCCAGTCTTTGTCTTTTGGTTGGGGCATTCAACCTGTTTACATTTAAGGTAATTATTGATAAGTATGATCCCGTTGCCATTTATTTTATTGTTTTGGGTTCCAGATTATCTATCCCATCCGTGTTTCCTATCTAGGCAAGTTCCTTTAGCATTCGTTGGAGGGCTGGTTTGGTGTTGCTGAATTCTCTCAGTTTGTGCTTGTCTGAGAAAATTTTGAATTCTCCTTCAAATTTGAATGGGATCCTTGCTGAGTACAGTAGTCGGGGTTGTAGATTGTTTTCTTCCATGACTTTAAGTAGGTTTTGCCATTCCCTTCTGGCCTGAAGCGTTTCTGTTGAGAGATCAGCTGTTATCCTTATGGGATTCCCCTTGTGAGTTATTTTTTGTTTCCCCTTTGCTGCTTTTAAAATTTTCTCTTTATATTTAATATTTGTTAATTTGATTAATATGTGTCTTGGGGTGTTCCACTTGGGGTTCATTCTATTTGGGACTCTCTGTGATTCTTAAACCTGAGTGGTTATTTGCTTTCCCAATTTAAGGAAATTTTCAACAATTATCTCTTCAAGAATTTTCTGATGGTCTTTCTTTTTGTCTTCTTCTTCTGGGACTCCTATAATTTGAATATTTGTGCATTTAGTAGTGTCCCAGAGG
>SRVM01037578.1:0-15249 GCA_007570785.1 Antilocapra americana | reverse complement strand
AGGAGGATGCTGGGGTGAGGTGCTCTGGTGAGTGAGGGGCTCAGGGTCCACCCTGGGTGAGCTGGGGCAGCACGGGGGCAGTGGGCTGGACTGGGCATGGTGGGGAGTTTGTGTTTAGACATCCCAAGTGCTGGGACTCTGATCTAGGATGAGGGAGTTGGGAGGACTGGACACTGATGTTGTGGAGATTGAGGGGTGATTTCAGGGCTCAGGAGGGAAAAATGGTTTGCCCTGCATTCTGGCCTATTCCTCTTCCCCACACTGCTGTTTTTCTCTTTAGGTTCAAGGACAACATTTCCCCTGACTATAGAAGGTACTGTGATCCACCCATGGGCAGGAGAAAATACTCAAATACTGGGAACCTGTTCTGTGGACTCTCTGACAACTCAGGAGAGGAAGGTCTGAGGAGCCAGGGCATTACATTGGGGAAATCCCCTGCCTTGATGCCCAGGGTCAAATGTTCTCATGCCAGGGGTCCAAGGAAGTCTGTTCCATGTTGTAGAATCTAAGAATCTCCCACCTGCCCTTGATCAGTGAGGGCTCCTCATCAGAGGATCAGTTGCTCCTCATCAGTGAGGTGTGGGTCCCAGGACTGTTTAATGCTCTGTCTCTTAAAGCCCAAGGAGAAAGGATGAGCTGGGTCCTCAGAGGCTGTCTCGGCAGGGCAGCACCTTGACAATCCTAGCTCTCCTTGGGGCAACACTGGCTGGAGTGGAGTTGACTTGTCTCAGGACAAGACCTGGGCCAGCCCCGACACTGTCTGAGACTGGGATGCCATTGTCTGGAGCTCTTGAAAATGCTGACATGGGATTTCTCTGCCCAAGACCTACTCCAGCCCTCTTTGCTCTTCTCCTTAGGGACCAGAACAATCTCAAATCCTATCCCTGGCATTTTCTCCCTGCCTGGGGTCCTCTGCCTCATCCTGGGGTCCCTTCTCTTCCTGGTCCTCGTAATCCTGGTGACTCAGCTGCTCAGATGGAGAGCAGAGCGCAGAGGTGGGCTACAGGGGGAACTGGGGACAAGGGAGAGTGTGTGGAGGCAGGAGATGGGGCAGGTGTGAGGAGGGGAACCTGGGCCAGGCTCGGTTCTGAGTCTGCACAACTTCATGTGCTCCATGCTGAGCTCTAAGTGCTGAGTAGACAGAGGTTCTGTGAGACCAGACAGAATTGGCACTGAACTGTATTCAGGGTCAGACGAAGGGAGAAGGTGCTGACATGGTGCATGGGGTAGGAGATGATGCTGAGGTCCTGGCAGCCCCCATGTGAGCACCAGGGAGATGAAGGGTGGGCCTGCTGGACAAGGGTATCTGGGGCAGCTTCTCTGACCTTCTGGGGGAATCTCTCAGCCTTATCCAGCTATGAAGATGCTCTTGCTGAAGCTGTGTATGAGGAGCTCGATAACCTTCTGACACAGAAGGAAGGTGTGGGCAGCCCAGGTGAGTGTCTCTGTCTGCCCTCCTGGGACCTCTGGTTGTTACCACCCACTGGCTATGTGCAACTTCTCAGCCTCTGCAGACCCCATGTGTGCCCCAGGCTCACAGAGATGGCTCCTTCAAAGAGGCAGGATGGTCTCTCAGAGCCCCGTGAGCTCCCAGCCTCTGTCTACACTGCAGAAGCCAGGCCTGTCTTTTCTCAGCCTTGACACAGGTCCCATGGTGTGGGGAGTATCATTCTGTGTGTTTTGTGATGGTTTGTCTCCACATGAGGCTTCCTGTCAAGATGACTCATTGACTAAACTGCCATATTACACCACGGATGGTGACAACAATAGTGACTGTAGATCCACTCCAGGAAGCAGAGGTGGACTTGCCTTGGCTGGGCTTTGGGGAGGAGAATTCCTCTCATAGAGAGATTTAAGGGGAATGGGCTTCCTTTGATGGACCAGAGGCATCCCTTGTGTCCAGATGGGGTTCACCCTTCTCCTTCTGTGGCTGTTCTGTGATGTTTCACGTTGGGGCTGGTCTCTCTGTGTCCAGAATCACACCAGGCATGCAATGCTTTAAAATAATAACATCCTTAAATCACAACTGTCAAAGTACTTTAGTAATTCTCAATGGTGGAAGAGTTGCTTTGAGATATGTAGTTTCCACCAGAAAATATTAAGATATGTAAAATCATATTTTGGCTTATGGACACATCAAAATGAAACATGGTCTTAGAGAAAAAAACTTTTGAAACAAGGAGTGATTGGTACCTCTATCTAGCAACTCAGAAACTCTTGATCATAAGGTATCTTAGGTATTCCCCAGAACAACCCACTTACTGCAGTTTCATACACTCCCTTATCTGCTCTTAGAACCCTCAGATCAGAGGACTGATGTTCTTGCTGGATATTATGATGATGCTGAGGAGGTACCAGTGCCTGGAAGTCCTCCTGCCTCTCAGGAGAGCAAGGAGGAAGTGCCCCCAGAGAAGGAGGATGGGGTGAAGTCCTCTCAGACAGGTGAGTGGGGTCAGTCGATTTCCTGTAATCCTTCCATCTGGAAAGAGTGAATTTGTGCTCTTCAATTCCCAGCCTCCCTAGAGACTCAAAATATAGGTAATCTCATACATTTGGTAGCATCATCTTGACCATGTGCCATATTTAATGCTGTTAGACTCCTTGCCAGGAGTGAGGAATCACTCTGCTTTTGGCATTTATGTCTCCATAATGTGACATAAACATCACCTTATATGTGATATACTTGTATTAAGATTTATAGATTACAGAATTTCCTGGTGGTCCAGAGGTTAGGATTCTGAACTTTCACTGCTAGGGCCCAGGTCCAACCCTGGTCAAGGAACTAAAATCCCACATGCATTGTGTCATGGCCAAAAGAGAAACTTATCAATTAATTGAGCATATTTATAAAGAAAGCTAAGCTCTGAAGAATTGATGCTTTTGAACTGTACTGTTGGAGAAGACTCTTCAGAGTCCCTTGGATGGCAAGGAGATCAAACCAGTCAATTTAAAGGAAATCAGTCCTGAATATTCCTTGGAAGGACTGAGCTGAAGTAGAAGCTCCCATACTTTGGCCACCTGATGCGAAGAACTGACTCCTTAGAAAAGACTCTGATGCTGGGAAAGATTGAAGGCAGGAGGAAAAGGGATTGATAGAGAATGAGATGGTTGGATGGAGTCACTGACTCAATGGACATGAGTTTGATCAAGCTCTGGGAGTTGGTGATGGGCAGGGAAGCCTGGTGTGCTGCAGTCCATGGGGTCGCAAAGAGGCAGACATGACTGAGTGACTGAACTGAAGTGAACCAAATTCAAAGGTGGAACAAGTGTTTTAATATCTTTGCATTGTCTCATACATGAAGGCAAATCCATTCAATATCACAGTAATCCAGGTCTATGCTGAATCAGTAATGCTGAAAAAGCTGAAGTTGCAGTTCTATGAAGGCCCACAAGAACTTTTAGAACTAACACCCAAAAAAGATGTCCTTTTCATTATAGGGAACTGGAATGCAAAAGTAGGAAGTCAAGAGATAACTGAAGTAATAGACAAATTTCACCATGGAGTACAAAATGAGGCAGTCAAAGGCTAACAGAGTTTTGCCAAGAGAAAGCACCAATCACAGCAAACACCCTCTTCCAACAACACAAGAGAAGACTCTACATATGGACATCACCAGTGGTTAATACTGAAATCAGATTGATTATATTCTTTGCAGCCAAAGATGGAGATGCTCTATACTGTCAGCAAAAATAAGACCAGGAGCTGACTGTGGCTCAGATCATGAACTCCTTATTGCCAAATTCAGACTTAAATTGAAGAAAGTAGGGAAAACCACTAGATCATTCAGGTATGACTTAAATCAAATCCCTTACAATTATACACTATAAGTGACAAATAGATTCAAGGGATTATGCCTGATAGGCAGAGTGCCTGATGAACTATGGACGGAGATTCGTGACATTGTACAAGAGGCAGGGATCAAGACCATCCCCAAGAAAAAGAAATGCAAAAAGGCAAAATGGTCGTTTGAGGAGACCTTACAAATAGCTGAGAAAAGAAGAGATGTGGAAGGCAAAGAAGAAAAGGAAAGATATATCTATTTGAATGGAGATTCCCAAAGAACAGCAAGGAGAGATAAGAAAGCCATCCTCAGTGATCAGTGCAAAGAAACAGAGGAAAACAATGAAATGGGAAAGACTAGAGATCTTTTCAAGAAAATTAGTGATACCAAGGAACATTTCATGCAAAGATGGGTACAATAAAGGACAGAACTATTATGGACCTAATGGAAGCAGAAGATATTAAGAAGAGATGAGAAGAATACACATAAGAACTATACAAAAAGATCCTCATTGCCCTGATAACTATGATGGTATGATCACTCACCTAGAGCCAGATATCCTGGAATGTGAAGTCAAGTGGGCCTTAGGAAGCACCACTATGAACAAAGCTAGTGGAGGTGAGGGAATTCAGTTGAGCTACTTCAAATCCTAAAAGATGATGCTGTGAAAGTGCTGTACTCAATATGCCAACAAATTTGAAAATCCCAGCAGTGGCCACAGGACTGGAAAAGGTTAGTTTTTATTCCAGTCCCAAAGAAAGGCAATGCCACAGAACGTTCAAACTACCACACAATTGCACTCATCTCACATGCTAGCAAACTAATGCCCAAAATTCTCCAAGCCAGGATTCAATGGTAGATAAACCATGAACTTCTAGATGTTCAAGATGGATTTAGAAAAGGAACCAGAGGAACCAGAGGAACCAGAGATCAAATTTCCATAATTTGTTGGATCATCAACAAAGGAAGAGAGTTCCAGAAAAACATCTATTTTTGCTTTATTGGCTATGCCAAAGCCTTTTATTGTGTGGATCACAATAAACTGTGGGAAATTCTGAAAGAGATGGGTATACCTGACCACCTTACCTGCCTCCTGAGAAATCTGTATGCAGGTCAAGAAACAACAGTTAGAACCAAACATGGAACAACATATTGGTTCCAAATTGGGAAAGGAATATGTCAAGGCTGTATATTGTCACTCTGATTATTTAACTTATATGCAGAGTACATCATGCAAAATGCTGGGCTGGATGAAGCACAAGCAGGAATCAAGATTGCAGGAGAAATATAAATAACCTCAGATATGCAGATGACACCACCCTTATGGCAGAAAGTGAAGAAGAACTAAAGAGCCTCTTGATGAAAGTGAAAGAGGAGAGTGAAAAAGTTTGCTTAAAGCTCAACATTCAGAAAACTAAGTTCATGGAATCTTGTCCCATCACTTCATGACAAATAGATGGGGAAACAATGGCAACAGTGAGAAACTTTATTTTTTGGGGCTCCAAAATCACTGCAGATGGTGACTGCAGCCATGAAATTAAAAGACATTTGCTTCTTGCAAGAAAAGCTTTGACCAACCTAGAAAACATATTAAAAAGTAGAGACAAAGTTGTGCTGACAAAGTTCTTTCTAGTCAAAGCTATGTGTTTTTTTCCAGTAGTCATGTATTCTGAGAGTTGGACCATAAAGAAGGCTGAGCACTGAATATTTGATGCTTTTGAACTGTGGTGTGGGAGAAGACTCGTGAGAGTCCCTGAGATTTCAAGGAGATCCAACCAGTCAGTCCCAAAATAAATCAGTCCTGAATATTCATTGGAAGGACTGATGTTGAAGCTGAAATTCCAATACTTTGTCCACCTGATGCGAAGAACTGACTCATTGGAAAAGATCCTGATGCTGGGAAAGATTGAGGGCAGGAGGAGATGGGGATGACAAAGGGTGAGATGTTTGAATGGCATCACCTATGTGATGGACATGAATTTGAGCAAGTTCCAGGAGTTGATAATGGACAGGGAAGCCTGGCGTGCTAAAGTCCATGGGGTCACAAAGAGTCGGACATGACTGAGTGACTGAACTGAACTGAACTAATACATGGAAGGTAGAGATTTAAAAAAAAAACATATTGAATTGGGTGAAGTATGTTTATCATTTAAGATGAGCTCTGTTTATATGTTAACATCAACAAGTACAAAGTCTATGATATTCGGTGACCTTAACATTATGCCATGGTGGTGGATCATAGACTTTGAATTTGTGATCAGCTAAGATCTAATTTACTCCAGATATTTCAGTAGCTGTGAGAAGGCACTCATCTCTAGAAAACAGTATTTCTCCATCTGAGGGCCTGTGTAGTCTCTGGGGAGGGGCCATCTGTGGCTGTACCTGTGATACTATTTGTGGACATTTGGGAACCGGAGTCAATTCAACCAAGAGCAGACTTGTGTTGTGAGTGAGAATTCAGATTTTTCCTGTCTTTCCAGTCTCCCTCTTTTTGTGAATTTGCATCTATCACTTGTGAAAGGAGAACATTTAAATTCCTTTTCATGATTCTTACCGTTGCTGGGTATCTCCTTGCTGTTGTGTAGTCTGGAAGCAGGTCTTCCCAGAGCTCCTGTGTGAGCACAGGTCTCCTGCAATGCAGGATTTCCACATGTGCTGAGGCCCCAGAGAGCACATGAACTGGATCTTTTAGGAAAGCTGGGATCCATCTTCACTGTAACTCATGTGAAATAGCCTGAGCATCCCTGCCCACACCTGGGCCCCAGGGATGCTTTGTCATCACCACTTGCTTGACTCACTTCCACCATAGGGCTCTGTCCTGTTCCCTTGGCTCAATTCTAATCAAATTTTTCTTTACTATTTCAGACTCTTCTCTGAACTTCTCCAGAGAGGCGGCTGATCCTGGGGAAGGAGAAGAGAGCCCTCGACTGCTCCAGGAGAAGAAAGGGGACCCTGGGTACGATGATGTTGAACTCAGTGCCCTGGGAACATCCCCGGTGACTTTCCCATGATGGTGTATTAAATATGAGATGAAACCTCAGATTTTCTAGTTGTCTGTATTTGAATAGAGTAGTGCTGACCTGTAATTGTGTTATATGAAAATTTCTCAGAACGAACTATTCTGAATAAATTAATTTTTTGCTGTGCTACTAATTTAACAAGCTCCATGTTAAATGCTTTTAGAGGATTGGTCCTCAAATACCATTTTCCTCACAGGAAATACAAGATGAGTGAGCTGACCTGCTCTCTCCTGTCTTAGAGGCTAATGAGGGCAAGATTTTGCCCCAGCTCACAAATGCTCCAGGTCAGTCTTATTAAGAAAAGGATATAAACTTGGTCCACATTCATACCCTCCTTCCTAACAATATGAACTCATGGAAAAAAGGCAAAAACAATTCTGAACATTCCTGGATGCTCTCCCTGAGATGTCACATCACCTGTTTGTAACTTGTTCCTGGACACCAGACTGGGTGTGAGTTTCAAAGTGGAAGGTTCATTGGTGGGAGAGAATGGATACAGCTTTCCTTATCTTGCCTAAATGTTCATGACCAATTAAAAATCTAACTGTACATGACTACCTCTTCCTTTTTCATCTCTCATTTTTCCTTTAGGGGATACAGAGACCTCTTTGCTCGTCTCCCATGTCTGTTTGATTATCCAACCCTTATAAATCCATTATTTCCTCTCCATCTCTTCCTACTATTTCTTCAGGATGCTGCTATTTCTTGTTTCTCAAAGGATCTCTCCTTCTAAGTGAAATATATCAGTTCATATATATCTTCAAGTTAATGATGGGCAAATTGATGCTCACCTACACCCTGTATTTAGGTGGGACAAGAGGACTGGAATGTGGAGACCTAGGCAGAGGGGATCCAGAAGAACGGATGTAGACAAAAAGATCAGGAACAGTTGACTGTTTATGTTCAGAGATGTGGATGGAGGCATCTTATATGACTGATCTCTTAGAGGAAGAATTTCAGACCAATGGGCTTCTTTGAAAACATCTATTTTCAGATGTTTCAAGATTCCTTTAATCAGCTTACTACTGAAAATGTAATTGTGATCCTGCTGTGATTCCTCAGGGTAGAGAGAACTGTCATGAAGAAGTGGCCAAGTAAAGACTACGTTTACACAGCACTCCCCCTGCACCTCCCCACCACCAATTCCATTGTGGACATGTGGAGAAGCTGCTGAACTAATATAAGACCTGAGAATGCTGGCCTGGTTGTGAGCTGGACCCACCCAGTTACTTGGTTGATGACTCTGGATGGCTTCTAGGGCTTCAATCTACACTCACACTTGCAGTCTTCATAGTTCTAGGCTGTGCTTGGGGATGGGAAGATGCCCAGGGCTTTTTCCCAGGGAAGCTCATATGTCTACCCACTTGGGAAGTGATGAAATAGATGACATATGATGAAATAAGGCACACAGACCAAGAAGCTCAGTGAACTCCAAGAAAACAAAGATAGATTATTAAATTCAGGAAGACAATATAGGAACAAAATAAAATTAAAAAATATTTCTCATCATTATTATTGTTTTTAATTTTTGAACGCACTGGGTCTTTGTTGCTGCACATGGGCTTTCTCTAGTTTCAGCAAGCAGGCACTGCTCTTATTTGTGGACAGCAGTCTTCTCTATGTGCGGGCTTCTGTTACTGTGGAGAACAGGCTCTAGGCACCTAGGCTTCAGGGGTTGCAGCATGCCACCTCCTATTTGTGGTTTGCGGGTCCTAGAGCTCAGGCTCAGTAACTGTCGAGCTAGGGTGAGTTACTCCACAGAATAAATATATTTTAAGAGATAAAAAACATAAAAAAGGAAGTAAACAGGGAGTTTGCTGATGGTTTAGTGGTTAGGATTCGATGCATTTACTGCTGTGGTCTGGATTCAATCCCTGTCAGGGAACTGAGATCCTTCAAGCTTTGCAGTGAAGCAAAGAGAATAACAGAAGGAACCAAACAGAAAAATGAACCAAACAGAAATACAGTTGTTTAAGATTCCGTTCAGTTTGGTTCAGTGGCTCAGTGGTGTCCTACTCTTTGTGACCTCAAGGATTGCAGCAGGCCAGGCTTCCTTGTCCATCACCAATACCCAGAGCTTGCTCCAACTCATGTCCATTGAGTCAGTGATGCCATCATCCAACCATTTCATCCCCTGTCGTCCCCTTCTCCTCTTGCCTTTCAGTCTTTCCTAGCATCAGGATCTTTTCCAATGAGTCAATTTTTGGCATCAGGTGGCCAAAGTACTGGAGTTTCAGCTTCAGCATCAGTCCTTCCAATGAATATTCAGGACTGATTTCCTTTAGGATTGACTGGTTGGATCAGTTGCTTAAGATTACAATGAATGAAATGCAACACAATGAAAAATGCTACAGAGAGCATCAACAACAGCAGAAGACTCTGTAACTTAGAAGGCAGGACTGTTGATATTATCCAGCCAGGGGGCAGAGAAAAAGAGGAGTGAAAAAGTGTGAAAGAACCTGTGTAAACTGTGGGGCAACATTCACAGAAACAACCTGTGCATTACTGGGGTCCTGGAAGGAGAAGAGAGGGAGGAAGGGACAGAGACTGTGCTTAAAGAAATACTGCCAGAGAAGTCCCAAATCTGATGAGATTTAGACATCCAAGTTCATGTAGCTAACAGGTCACTCCTCAGAGTTCATTCAAAATGATCATCCCCAAGATACTTTGTTTGTAATCAAGAAAAAGAGAGAATTTCAGCAAGAGAAAAGTAAATGCTCACAAAAAAGAAATTCCCTTAAAACTACCAGCGGACTTCTTAGTAGAAACCTGACAGTCCAGGAGAGAAAGGATGATATATTCAAACTTATGAAAAAAAAAAACCCTACCAACCAAGAATAATTTTCTCAGACAGGTTGTTTTTCATAAATGAAGATGATATAAAGATTTTCCCAAACAAACATCAGTTAAGGAAGTTCACCAACATTAGGCTTGTCTTACAAGATTGCTGAGGGGGATTATTCAAACTAAATGAAGGTTGCTAATTTTTATATGAAAGAAGTGAAAATATGCAACAGACTTGCAAATGTAAATACTGAATCCAATTCAGCATACTCTAACACTGTAATATGGTAGTGTGAGAATCAGTTAGCTCTAGTCTAAAGGAAGTGTTAAAATAGCTATAGAGAAAAATATTTTGTTAGTGGATATACAATACAGAGAAGTAAATTCTGACATCCAAAACAAAAAGTGTAGAAGGGGATAATAAGAGCTTTTGTATGATATTGGAAATTAATTTGCTATCGATGTAGTATATACTGCTGTCTCTATAAGATGTTTTATGTGAGCCATGTGACAACAAAAATGTAAAAACCTACAGTAGATTCACAGAAAGTAAAGAGAAGGGAATCAAAGAGCAATATTATCCAAAATTATCAGTTCACAGTTCTAACTGTTGTGCAGAACAGTTGAGTTGTCCTGGTCTCCACATCATCTTTCAAGATCAGCCGAAGAGGACTATCCTTCAAAAAGTGAAAGACTAATTAAGCTGTCTGTTATTTTAAGCCAAAGAATTCTTTTGGCACCTCATCTCCTTCCTTATGTCATATTGATGGTGCAGCTGTACTTTTTTAATCACAAATTTTCTTTCTGTGATATTGCTGTGTGATTTTAATGATAAAACTGCCAATGATAAATCATATGAATATCCTGTCTCCTCAGCTGGGTTTGATTAAGACTTATTAAGAAGCCACATATAAGTACTTTGTGGTTTGTCTTGTGTATCCTTAGAGATAGAGATTTGCAGTATTCGTTGTGACATATTTGTTGGTGATAAGCTGCTTGTTTTTGAAAATCAAATTTTGCCTTGCTAATTGCTGGAAACATTTGCTTTTAAAACAAAAATATTAGCTGAATGATGTTCTCAGAAACATTTCTTTATATTTAAGACAATTTCTCTTCCACTTTTAGTACAGTGACATTCAGGAATTCAATAAATAGTAGCTGAGCATCTATTAAGTTATAGAGAAAATGCAGAGCTTATACACAGGTACAGGCCTCACTCCAATCCTGGGCCCTGGAAAGGCCTCAGAAGATGCCTGTAGACTGCAGGAACCTTGGTTAGCATGCCCAGATTGGGAAGCATTCACTGATAAGGAAAAGAGAATCTGTTCACAGAGTCTTTGATGTTAAAGGAGGAACACATTTTGCTGTATTTCCTGTGTTCTTAGGCTGGTCTGCAGGCAGGACTCAGCTGCACCAAAGCTCCATGTGCAATAAAGCATCAGTTCATAGAGTCTGAGTCTGAGCAATCACTCTGGCTTTGAGCTCTGAGTGCCACCCCAGAGGCACTAGGTTGCAGTGGTTTAAGAATCACCACCCACCAGAACTCAGTAGCTCTGTAGTTGGCAATTACATCAGCTCTGAGCAGAGGTGGATTAATCATGAAGTTAATGAAGCTTGTTCTTCAGAGCCTCTCCTTGCACCAGCCTGTTCCAAGTCCTGAGGGGGGCCCTAGGGCTGTGGTTGAAACAGCAGGACTCTAAGATCCTTGCCCCCTCATGTCTTCTGCCTGCCTTTTGCCTGTGGAAAACTTTAGTCAAAGAATAAGTTTAATTGGAGAAGTGAGAAACGTTGAAACAAAGGAAAACAGTCAGAGGAGACTAAATAATAATGTAGTCATTTAACATAGTCAAGGACCTTTGGTTCTTTCTCAAGGGTTATAGATAATATTTTGAGCCATATCCTATGAGCTGTCTTATAGATACAAACCACCAGGTCGAGTGGCTAACTACGTGGTGACCATATTGTATCCAGGACTTGAGCATCCACAATTCTGAAAACTGACCACAAAGAAACGGGAACAAGTACATCGAAGAACTAAAGATGAACTGTACCTAAAACAGCCAATGAATGTTTTGGATGGCATCATTGACTCAATGGACATGAGTTTGAGCAAGTTCAAGGAGCTGGTGATGGACAGGGAAGCCTGGCACACTATGGTCCGCGGGGTAGCAAAGAGTCAGACACGACTGAGCGACTGAACTGAATTGAAAACAACCAAGATGATGCTAGTCAGACCACTGATGACCAATTCGAAGATGACTGTACTGTTTCTGCATGTAACCCCCTCCCACGTTGTCTATAAAACTCTCACCCTCTGCTTGTCATGGGGTGTGAAAGTTGGCCTTTGGGCAGATGTCTGCCACTGTCCCTGCCAGTTGCCGGTGTATGAAATAAAGCAAACTTTCCTTTTCACCAACCTGACCTGCTTACTGGCTTTTAAGAGGCAGACAGTTGGACCCCATATACATACCTTTTAGTAACATGATCACAAGGAGATAGGCTTTGAATGTGCCATTTTTTTCGGTTGAGGGAAAAAAATTTCAGCAAAATTATTTCTTACCCAAAGATGAAGAAGTTAATCAATTCCATAGAACAGATTTGTTCAGGAAATCAAGAAGAGAGTGAAGAGCTTTAGAAAGTACATGCTGCCTTTTCATTAGTACAGCATTGGTGGAAGGTAAAAATAAGATCAAAGATGATGAACTGACTAACTCAGAGCAAAGGAGAACTGTTTAAGGACGAAGGTCAAGATGCTAAGAGACAAATTTGGGAAACAGCCTGACTGTCAGTACAGAGTGATACAAAGGGAACAGAAGATGCAGCAGGGGTGGGTGCTCTTAAACAGGACTTAGATCTAGTTGTTGGTCAATCAGAAATGGTGACTGAGAACCAACCAAGCCCAACAGAGGAAGCCAGGTGAGACCTGAGGGAGCAGCTTGGGATGAAGACACGAAAGGAAGAAGAGATCCAGGAAAGTACCTGCTTCATGTGACAGATTCTGTCTTTTTTTCAAGTCTTCCTTCCCCTTTGGATCTGTCAGAATAGACTCCGATCTGCTACTGGAACAACTGACCCCCAAATCTCAGAAGCAACACATACATGCATATACACATTCATTACCAACCTCCAAATGTACCGTTGTCAGTGAGGCGCCATCAGCTTGCATTGCACCATTTGAAACACGCAATTTCCGGGGCAGAAAAGAGAGAGATTAGAGAGTCACATGGGGTTTTCATGCCTCCACTTGGAGGAGACACATGTGACACTACCCATGTTTCATTGGCCAGAATGAGTCACTGGGAGCTAGAAAAACAGCTATTTGATGAGTATTATTGTCGATGCCACATCTTGATAGCAATGCTGTCAGTTTTTTTCTTGCCTTGGTAAACTTTCTGAGGTATAGCTTTGTGCAGAAATTAAATGTGATTGGACCCTCCCCGGAGTGAGATTTGAAGAAGGCATTTTCTATCTGGTTCCTTTGTCTGGTGTGCCTCTGACTCCTTACTCCACTTCAGTCTGTGCCCAGTGGGATTAGTCAGATATGTGTCTCCCCTGTCCCTTTCTCGCTCAGTATCATTAACTCAGGCTGATTTTCAGCATTTGTTCATCATTCATTTCTTTATTTATCCACTATTTGTTAAGCTCTTTCTATGTGTCTTTACCTGACTTTAAAGAGATATTGAAGAGTAAGACACAATACTTGCTCTCAAGAAGCCTCCACTTTAGAGACAGTGGGCAAGGCTTTATAGATTAAATAGACACAGTGGTCATTTTGAGCTGGAGGAATTAGAAAGACTTCACCAAGGTGACAACTCTGTGCATTTAAAAACAAGAAGATTTATGAGTTTTCTTTCTGTAGTGGGCTTAAAAATGTGTCCTCTAGAATTCAAATATAGATAAATGTAATATTCGCTATTTTTATAACTGATTTCATCTTGTGCAGTAGCAAGGGGTGTTTACATGGACTGAAAGTTCCATGAAGTTAACACAAACTATCCTATTTGAAATTTGTCCTTCAGCTTAGCTTGGGTTCATTGTAATAACTGTCTTGTCATTTCTAGTTCAAGCTCCCTGCTGAGACTGGTTTTCCTCTATTTAAGGAGGTACCTTCTTGTCTCTCCTCCCGCAGATGGTGTCTGGGGTGGGAGGGCTTCTTCCTTTCCAACAGCAGTGGGGAAAGGTCCTTGGTCTGCATGCTCTCCACCTAGAATCTGCTTGTCTTTGATTTAGTAGCTTTGATCTGCTCTGGTCTCTGGGCATCTGATGCTGCACTATGGAGGAATGAATGAGGCCAATTCAGAGCCACGCTCTTTGTTCGATGTTTCTGGTTATAGACTTAAATGGCTGAACAGAGGTGATGGGCTGGACATCATCAGTTCATGACCTTGCTTTCCTTCAAGCCCTGGTGATGAAGTGGTCTTTGGTAAAGAAGTCTCTATGAATGCTGGTCCCATCCATGCAAGGAACACAGATGGTGAAGGGGGTCTCTAATGCTTTGGTATAACAACTCAGTTAATAATTTTCCATTACACTTATATACCTCTTTTTCAATTAAAAAATATTTTGTATTTTAGTCACGCTGATTGGTCCTGAGGAAATTTTCCTCAGGCAAACAGGTTTAATTATTAACTTTCCTAGCAAAGGGATTACTGAACCTCTGAAGCCACCATATGCTCACGGTGATTTGGGAATAATAATGCTACATGTTGTATTGCTTTACAATCTGTAAGGACAAACAGTTAGCCTAAGTAAAAGAACAAGATTTTTTTCTGCTTTTTACTTCTGCACTTCTAATTCAACATGGAAGCTGTTCACATTTTTTATAACAAAATTGCTTCCTGTTACAGTTGTGTGTGGTTTGAATTGAAAATGTGCCAAATGATAAATACATAAACATCCTGACCACTTGGCCATATCTGATTAAGACCAGAACAGGAGGCTTCAGGGTCTTCACCTGTCAGTGTGCTGTGGTTTGTCTTCTTTATCTTCAGATATACAAAGAAACTTGCAGCATTTATACGTGTTTAGAACTGGCTCTCTCAGCACTGCTCTTGGAATGGGACTAGGTTGTTTCTAGCTATAGCAATTTACTGCATTCATTGCAGAAAGGTGTTGAAGAAAACCAAATATGGCTCATATCATTTAATAGATATCATTAAAACAAATTATGCAGCTTGCATTGTGCTGTTACATCCTCACAACAAGTTAAATTATGTCTCAGAAGATTTCTTTTTGATTGAAATGATTTGTGTAAAATACCAGGCTGACATTAATTCATTCAGGTACACAGAGATCATTTAGGATTTTTAGTTATCCAGGCACTGGGGACATGAAGGTGAATTAGATGCAAAATGTTTTACCAAGTACATTTGAGTTTATAAAGTAAAATGATTAAGTAAACAACTTAATTCACAGAAGTTCACTGGTGGTAAGATTGAGGTTCTTGAGCAGTTGAATGGGGCACAGAGAGAAGGGGTGATGTGTGGAAGACTCACAACTCTGATAGGCACCAATCACCATCACAGCCTATGGTTCCTGGGAGAGTTCCAAGAGCCACAGTCAAGGCTCCAGGTAACAGAGTTGAATCCCTGTTCTAGACTCCTGGGATTCCTGGGATGAGATGGTGGGAGATGCCCTAACTCTGCTTCTTTACTACTACTATG
>ML663621.1:4409-16492 GCA_007570785.1 Antilocapra americana | reverse complement strand
AAAGATGAAGCCAGCATACATCAATGCCTAGGAGAGCCAAAATGCTGACTGTTGGGGAGCCATCACTGTCATCAGCTTCTTATTTTTTTTTATTCCTTTGTGATGTTTAATGATGTAAAACATACAAAAGAGGAGAAATAAACAATGCAAATAAAAATAAACCATTCATTTATAATTTCTCCCTTAGAAATGAAAAGGAGCATCCTCATATTTATTCCAATAACTGGTGTCAACTCTTCCATCACAGAATGATTTGTTGTGACTTCTCTAATTGCAGCATTAATTGAAGTTTGAAAAGCCACAAACCAGCTTTGCCAGTATATTGACAAGAAACAGGAAGTTTCATCACATAGAGCCCAACAGTGGTCTGAATACTCGAAGTGCTCTCTTAAAATCGGGAGTCTGTGTCCCCAGCTGAACTTCAGCCGATATGAGAAATTGTTGTTGAACACAATTCCCACCAACTCAGAGTAGTTTCTTGGACAGTGTACTCTGTCCATGGGTTCTTCATTAGGAATCCCAAGGACTGTTCTTCCTTTCATAAAGGAAGCTGAAGCTTCCTTATCCATGATGTTCAGGGTCATGTTAGCGAACAGCATATAGGCCACCACAACCAGGTCGGAGTAATTAAATTCATCCACACATGCCAGGACTTGAGGAGGCTGTTCAAGGAAATGGGTAGCTCTGAAGAGTTGAGGAGAGAGGCACAGAGAGCCCCAGAAGCAACACCATCATCCACTCCAACAAGGCCTCTTTATTCATTCTCCATTTTCTAAGAAAATTCTTGTGCAGAAAGGCCCAAGTTTGTTGACACATGCTCCTCTCGTTTTTAATCATTTCGTCCTTTCTCTGCAGGCTCGATGGTTTTGCACGAGATAAGGGCTGTGGTGTGGGAGGTCTTTTCCTTTTTGTCTCAAAAGCAAATTTTCCTATCAAATCCTGCCATTGCAACAACTGTCCCCCGAGCCTTCAGGGCACCCTCATCTTTGGCTAGTGGAGGGCCTGGAACATTGGAGAACCATGAAGTGTGGTGTGGGGGTACACGTGGGGCAGATGCTGTGGGGACTAGGACACGGGGCACGTGTCACACCAACCAGGTGGGTCCAGGAGGTCTGGAGCAGCATTTTCTGAGTTCATGTAGACACCTTCACCGGGTTTGGTCACATTGTCAGTCGAGGCAATCTTGATTCTAGTTTGTAACTCAACCTGCCCAACATTTCACTTTATGTGCTCTGCATGGAAATTAAATAAACAGGATGACAATATACAGTCTTGATGTACTCCTTTTCCAGTTTTGAGCCAGTCTGTTGCTCCATGTCCCATTATAACTGTTGCTTCTTGATCTGTATATAGATTTTGCAGGAGACAGGTAAGGTGGTGAGGTGAGGTAAGGTAAGGTAAGATGAGGTAAGGTAAGGTCCCATCTCTTTAAGAATTTTCCACAGTTTGTCGTGAACCACACAGTCAAAGGTTTGAGTGTAGTCAATGAAACAGAATTAGATGTTTTTCTGGAATCTTCTTCTGTTTCTATGATCCAAATGATGTTTGCAATCTGAACTCTGGTTCCTCTGCCTTTTCTAAATCCAACTTGTACATTTGAAAGTATTCAGTTCACATACTGTTCAACAGTCTAGCCTGAAGGATTTTGATCATTGTTTTGCTAGTATGTGAAATGAACAAAATTGTACAGTTGTTTGAACATTGTTTAGCATCGCCTTTATTTTGGATTGGAATGAAACCTGAGCTATTCCAGTCCTGTGCCCATTGCTGTGTTTTCCAGATTTGTTGACATATTGATTGTAAGATATAGCTTCATCTTTTAGGATTTGAAATACTTCAGCTGGAATTCCATCACCTCCACTAGATTTGGTCATAGTGATGGTTCTTAAGGCCTACTTGACTTCACATTCCAGAATATCTGGCTCTAGGTGAGTGACCACAGCATCGTTGTTATATGGGTCATTAAAACCGTTTTTGTACAGTTCTTCTGTGTATTCTTGCCTCCTCTTCCTAATCTCTTCTGCTTCTGTTAGGTCCTTGCTCTGGCTGTGCCCATCTTCTCATGAAATGTTCCCTTTGTATCTCCAATTTTCTTGAAGACATCTTGAATCTTTCTCATTCTATTGTTCTCCTCTATTTCTTTGCATTGTTCTCTTAAGAAGCCTTTCTTATCTTCCCTTGCATTTGGAACTCTGCATTCACTTGGGTATATATTTCCTTTTCTCCTTTGCCTTTCATTTCTTTTCTTTTCTCAGTTACATAAAGTCTCCTCAGACAAACACTTTGCCTTCTTGCATGTCTTTATTTTTAATTATTGGTCATATAAGATTTAAACCTTTTTATCAACAGTTATTAATTATGAAGCTTTGCATCTATTACTTAATGTCCTTGAAAATTGGAGTTCTTTCTGTAAAATGGGAGTATAATACATGCTTCACAGTAATATTTAGAGGGTTAAAGAGATGATATATATAAAGAAACTAACACAATAGCATGGCACAGGAATAAAGAAATATTTCTTTGTTTTTTTTTTCTTGTTTACCTATGACTAAGCACTTGGCTTAAAAGCCAGATTCAGTATTCAGTTTTGCAGTTATTCACAAGTGAATAAATAATCCAAGTTCAGATTATTTACATCCAAATCTACACTGAATTTTCAAAAGGCCCAGAGTCCTGTTTATAACTATTTTAATTATGTGTTCCTTGGGGATGGTGTTGATCACTGCCTCCTGTACAATGTCACAAACCTCCATCCATAGTTCTCCAGGCACTCTATTTATTAGATCTAATCCTTTGAATCTATTTCCCACTTCCACAGTATAATCATAAGGGATTGAATTTAGCTCATACCTGAATGGTTTAGTGGTTTTCCCTACTTTCTTCAATTTAGGTCTGAATTAAGGAGTTCATGATGTGAGCCAGAGTCAGCTCCCTGTCTCGTTTTTCCTGACAGTATAGAGCTTCTCCATCTTTGGCTGCAAAGAATATATTCAATCTGATTTCAGTGTTGACCATTTGGTGATGTCCATGTGTGAAGTCTTTTCTTATTTTATCAGAAGTGGGTGTTTGCTATGACCCGTGTGTTTTCTTGCAAAACTCTGTTAGCCTTTATCCTGCTTCATTTTGTACTCCAAAGCCAAATTTGCTTGTTACTCCAGGTATCTCTTGACTTCCTACTTTTGCATTCCAGTCCGTTATGATGAAAAGGACATCGTTTTGGGGGTGTTAGCTCTAGAAGGTCTTCATAGAACCATTCAACTTCAGTTTCTTCAGCATTACTGGCCAGGGCATAGACTTGGATTACTGTAATATTGAATAGTTTGCCTTGGAAATGAACAGAGTTCATTCTGTCAGTTTTGAGATTGCATTCAAGATTTCTGGGACAAATATCAAAAACTTCAGATATGCAGATGATACCACCCTTAATACAGAAAGCAAAGAAGAACTAAAGAGCCTTTTGATTAAAGGGAAAAAGGAGAGTGAAAAAGTTGGCTTAAAACTCAACATTCAGAAAACTAAGATCATGGCATTCAGTCCTATCACTTGGAAACAGTGAGAGACTTTATTTTTGGGGGCTCCAAAATCACTGCAGATGGTGACTGCAGCCATGAAATTAAAAGATGCTTGCTCCTTGGAGGAAAAGCTATGAACAACCTAGACAGCACATTAAAAAGCAGAGTCATTACTTTGCCAACAGTAGGCCATCTAGTCAAATCTATGGTTTTTCCAGTAATCATGTATGGATGTGAGAGGTGGACTGAGCATTGAAAATTTGATGCTTTTGAACTGTAGTGTTGGAGAATACTCTTGAAAATCTGTAGGACTGCAAGGGGCTCTAACCAGTCCATCCTAAAGGAAATCAGTCCTGAATATTCATTGGAAGGACTGATGCTGAAGCTGAAACTCCAATACTTTGGCCACCTGATGTGAAGAACTTAATCATTGGAAAAGACCCTGATGCTGGGAAAGATTGAAGACATGAAGAGAAGGGGACAACAGATGATGAGATGGTTGGATGGCATCACTGAGTCCACAAATATGAATTTGAGCAAGCTCTGGGAGTTGTTGATAGACAGGGAAGCCTGGCGTTCTGCAGTCCATTGTGTCAGAAAGAGTCGAACACGACTGAGCAACTGACCTGAACTATATTATGTGTTTCTGCTCCTGCTTCCTTTTTCCACTGTCCTGGACCTCTCAGTTTTGCTTACAACTGAAACTACCTTTTATTTTCTGTGCTATTGTTGTGGGTCTGACATCCTTCTGGAATATTAGTTTGTTGGTCTGACAGCCAGCGTTAGCCTGGTCCTTCCTAAGGCCCACAGATCAACTGTCTGTCTATCTCTCTCATGTACACACAAAAACACACACACACATATGCACGGATTCATATACAGATATTAAAATGTATAAGGCAAGCCATCACATTTAATTTAAAACTACACTTAAATGAATTATAACTCAATTATGCAAATTAATTAGCAATAAACTTTGCATGTGTACATGTTAAGTCTCTTCAGTTGTGTCTGACTCTTTGTGACTCTTGGACTGTAGCCTGCCAGGCTCCTCTATCCTTGGGATTCTCCAGATAAGAATATTAGAGTGAGTTGCTGTACCCTCCTCCAGGGGATCTTCCTAACCCAGGCACTGAACCTACAATCTCTTGGGTATCCTGAATTGGCACGCAGATTCTTTCCCACTAGCACCACCTGGGAAGCCACAACAAAATCTGCAGATTAACATATTTGGGACAATAGCTTTTTTTTTTTCCCAAAGGACTTTGGGAAATAAACCAATGTCAGAACTTCTAATATATGAAATAATAAATGGAAACAAATGGCTTTCATCCCTTGTGGAGTAATAAGCCTTTTTAGCTTAGCATGGAATCAAATATAGAGTATCAAACCTAAATTGAATATGGATAGAATTCTATAGAAATTGTACTTCTACTACTAAAATGTCACCTTTTTTTTCAGGCTTGAAATAATCTTTATGTGTGTACATATGTCACCCTTCAAATTTTGGAAAGTCAGTGTTTAGCAAATTCCCTTCAATTAATTTTAACCAGTAATAGCAGCATGTATTCTACACTCTGAACAGAAGGCTGAAGTAACTGATATAGCATAATTAAATAAATTTAATTTTGGTTTATTTCTTCAAATCAATAATAAGATGTAAATCTCTCTGTGATACTCTGTTCTATTTTTGCACTTGTTTTATTTTCAGTAACAATGCCACCTACTCTATTAAATAAAACTGTGTGAATATGAACTGTTTGTTATACTAATATTTGTTTTGGAGAATAATGCTTTTAGAGGTAAAATTCATTCCTGCAAAATACAAGGCAGATGTTATTCAGAAAAAAACAAAGTACTATTGAAAGAGACTCTGTATTTCATTATTTGTTTTACACAGAGCTTACTGGAATACAATTTGGTTTGTAATTGCAAATCTATACAACATAGAAATACAACAATGGATGGCAAATATATGAAAGGGGCTAAATGACTCTATATCAAGATAAAATGTCTTGTGTCAAGGATGAGTGTCAGCAAAGGAGTATATAAAATTCAAAGCTATGTTATTGATACTGATAAGAGAGCTTTCTTATTCAAGAAATAATAGCAGCATTCAGGAGTGGCCTTGTTATTAGCAACAATAAAATAAAGTCATACGGAAGGCACTCTTAGGTGCAGTGCAGTAAGTAATTTTGTTTTCTTCACCTCTTACAAACAAACATAGACATACACAGAGATCCCCAAAATGCTGTTTTGAAAATAATAAGAAATGATTCTTATCCTATCAATTCTTATAATTTTTAAAGGTAATACAAACACAGCTTTTCTATTTTAATAAAAATTATTCAAACAAACTATTAAATGTTTACTAATAACTACATTGGTGAGTGCCATTGATAGAATTTTGTCACCCTCAAATTTTTTTATGTTGACATCCTAACTTCTTGTACTTCAGGATGTGATTGTACTCTAAGATGGGGTCTTTACAGTGATAATCAAGTTTAAGTGAGATTATTAATGTAGGACTTACTCCAATAAGCCCGGTGTCCTAAAAAATGAAAAACGTGGAATCCAAGACCTGCATTAGAGGGAAAGCAATATGAAGGAACATGGAGAAAAGATGGCCATCTATAAGACAAGGAAAGACGCTTGAAATAGATTTTTCTCTCACAGTTCTCAGAAGGAGCCAACCTTACCAGCAAGTTCCTTGATTCTGGTTTACTAACCTCCAGAAATGTGAGTCAAAATATTTCTGATGCTTAAGCCACTTAATCTGTGGCTCTTTGTTATAGCAGCCTCATAAACTGACTAATACAACAGATAAAGACAATTGCAGTGTACATGTCTGTGTGAGTGTGAGTGTGTGTGTGTGTGTGTGAGTACTGTTTCAATAGGAACAGGATGATATAGGTCAAAGTGTACAAAATTTTGGTTATAAAAATAATAAGTTCCAAAGATCTACCATATGCATTATAATATATAAAATAGATTACCAAAACAATTCCTATTATATAGCACAGAGAACTGTATTCAATATTTTGTAAGAACCTATAAGGGAACATGATGTCAAAAAGTATATATAGATATAGATATATTAATATATACATATATATGGACTTCCCAGGTGACACTAATGGTTAAGAACCTGCCTGCCAATGCAGGAGACATAAGAGTTCAATTCCTGTGTTGGGAAGACCCCCTGGAGGAAGGAATGACAATCCATTCTAGTGTTCTCTCTTGGTGAATACCATGGACAGGGGAGCCTGCTGGGCTGTAGTTCATAGGGTCGCACAGAGTTGGACATGACTGAAGCAACTTAGTACACAAGAATATATATATGTATGTATATATGTGTGTGTATATTGTACACCTAAAACTAATGCAACATTGTAAATCAACTGTACTTCAGTCAAAAATACAGTATATTGACTATAGCTAATATTGTTATGTTTTATACTTGAAAGATGGCGAGAGTAGACCTTTAAACATTTTCATCATACATACATAAAAACATGTTAACTATGGGAGGTGGTGGATGTGTTAATTATCTTGATCTTGGTAAATTATCCCACAATGTATATGTATACCAAATCATCACACTGTATTCTTTAAATATATACAACTATATTCCACAATAAAGTTAAAAACATGATCTTCTTTTTTTAAGAAAGTCATCTTGATTCTGTCATCTCTTAATTCATCTAAATCTTCCTTGAGCCTAAATATAGTTCTCCTTGTGCTCTTTTTGTGGTACTGAATTGTAGGATTTTATTAAATTTCATTTTCATGTTCCATGAGTATATTACATTTCAAAAGATATTCCATGGCTCAGGGCTTCCCTGGTAGCTCAGGTGGTAAAGAATCCACCTGCTTTGCAGGAAACCTGGGTTCGATCCCTGGGTTGGGAAGATCTCCTGGAGGAGGACATGACAACCCACTACAGTATTTTTGCCTGGAGAATCCCTATTGACAGTGGAGCCTGACGGGCCATAGTCCATGAGATTGCAAAGAGTCAGACAGGACTGAGTGACTAAGCATTGCTATATTGAGGAAACATGGAGGCTTTTCCTGTCCAACATCTATATCACTATAGATTTTGTTCATTTCTACTTCCAAATCTTCTCTCTTTAAACAATATTTTCATTGTTTAATATACACAAACATTGAAGTCTGTCCATATATGAGATTATTCTCCTTGAATTAGCCTTATCAACTGAGGTTGGTCTTTGTGACACTTTACTTTAGGAGGAACATTTCAGTTTGGATCTTCATTTGTATCTCACTTATGCCAGGAGCAAAAGCATGGACTTATTATTTTTGCTGTATTACCATGTGTAAAATAATAAGATTTTTATTTTCCTCTTGGCTTTTCTCACTTCCCTTCTGTTAAGGGTATCACTCCTTTATATTTTTTGCATCTTTTCCACACCCATAGCATGTAAGTGACAGGAATCTAATAAATGTTTGATTTTCTTTCACAGGTATCATTACTAAATGTAGCATTTGTTTTTTGGCCACTGGAGTGTTAAAATACTTTCTCTTCAGTAATAGATATTTGAAAAATTTCCATGTTGACTCTTGTCAAAGATGAACAAAACTGGACTTTGGTTAAAACAGTCAAAACATGTTTTATTCAGTAACACTGAAAGCCTGAAAAGAGCTTATCTCTTCCAATTTTTGCTGAGATAACTTGGCTTTTTAAAGGCAGGTTTCTTGATTATACCATAGATCTATCAGTTCAACCTTCTGTTCAGAGAATGGAATAAATGCGGCAATTAATGGTTAAATTGAATTGGAAGGATTTGCTAAAAACTATCAGAAGCCAGTTTTCTTTTCAGCCCTGAAATAATCTTTGTGGATGTACATATATCACAGCCTCAAAAATTACAAAGGGTTGATTACTATAAAAGCTGTTTTTTTTTTTAGCTGGCAATTATGGAAGTTAGGATTTTATCTTTCCACAGATAACTGAGAGACAAAGGCCTTATTATTCCTGATGATTACATTTCAAAGGAATGGCTTTCAGGTGTTTGAGAAAGGCACTTATGTGTTGTAGGAGATATATTTACATATGAAGAGACAGGAAGCATTCATAGCTGTAAACCATTTATAGTACAGGTGGCCATTTTTGTATTTGCATTCGACTTTATTGTGCTTCACAGATACTGTATTTCTTACAAATTGAAGGTTTATTGCAACCCTGCACTTAGCAAATTCATGGGCTCCATTTTTCCATCAGAATTTGTTTCTGTGTCACATTTTAGTAATTCTCACAATATCTCAAATGTTTTCATTATTATTATATTTGTTATGGTGATGTGTGATCATTGGTTTTTGATGTTACTTTTGCAATTGTTTTGGAATGCCATAAATCATGCCTGTTACAAGATGGTGAATTTAATCAATAAATGTTGTATGTGTTCTGACTGGCCTTTCTCCCATCTCTCTCATCATCAGGCCTCCCTATAACTGACCCACACTAATATTAAAAATTAGGCCCATTAGTAACCCAACATGGGGTCGCAAACAGTTGGACACAAGTTAGCGATTGAACAACAAGTAACCCAGCAAGAGTCAACAAGTGTTCAAGTGAAAGGAAGAATCACGCATCTCATTTTAAATCAAAACCTAGAAATAATTAAGCCTAGTGAGGAAGACATGTTAAAAGTCAAGATAGGCTGAAAGCAAAGCTTCTTGCACCAAATAGTTAGCCACATTGTGAATAGTTAGTCACATTGTGAATGCAAAGGAATAGTTCTTGAAAGAAATTAAAAATGCTACTCCAATGAACACACAAAAGGAAAGCAAAACAGCCTTATTGCTGATATGGAGAAAGTTTTAGTGGCATGGATAGAAGACCAAGACAACTTTAGCATTCCCTAAGGCCAAAGATTAATCCAAAGTAAGGCTTTAATTCTTTTCCATGGTGTGAAGGTTAAGAGAAGTGAAGAAGCTGCAGAAGAAAAGTGTGAAGCTAGCAGAGGTTGACTCATGAGGTTTAAGGAAAGAAGCAGTCTATATAACATGAAAATGCAAAGTGAAGCAGCAAGTGCTGATATAGAAGCTCCATGAAGGTATCCAGAAGATCTAATGAAGATAATTAAACAAAATGGCTTTATTAAGTACCATATATTCAGTGTAGTTGGAATAGCCTTATATTGAAATAATATGCCATCCAATGCCATAGAAATTTCATAGTTAAAGAGGATAAGTCAATGCTTGGCTTCAAAGCTTCAGGCTGACTCTATTGTTAAGGGCTAATGCATTACTTCATGGCAAATAAAGGCGAAATAATGGAAACAGTGAGAGATTTTATTTTGGGGGCTTCAAAATCACTGCAGATGGTGATTGCAGCCATGAAATTAAAAGATGCTTGATCCTTGGAAGAAAAGCTATGACCAACCTAGACAGCATATTCAAAAGCAGAGACATTACTTTGCCAACAAAGGTCCATCTAGTCACAGCTATAGTTTTTCCAGTAGTCATGTATGTGATGTGACAGCTGGACTATAAAGAAAGCTGAGCACTGAAGAACTGATATTTTTAAAATGCAGTGTTGGAGAATACTCTTGAGAGTCCTTTGGACTGCAAGGAGATCCAACCCGTCCATCCCAAAGGAAATTGGGCCTGAATATTCATTGGAAGGACTGATGCTGAAGCTGAAGCTCCAATACTTTGGCCACCTGATGTGAAGAACAGACTCATTTGAAAAGACCCTGATGCTGTAAAAGATTGAAGGCAGGAGGAGAAGGGGACGACAGAGGATGAGATGGTTGGATGGCATCACTGACTTAATGGACATGAGTTTGAGTAGCTCTGGGAGTTGATGATGGACAGGGAGGCCTGGCGTGCTGCAGTCCACTGAGTCACAAAGAGTCAGGCACAACTGAGCGACTGTACTGGACTAGAACTGAATTCACCCATTCCAGTCATTTTATTTCACTGATTCCTAAAATGTCAGTGTTCACTCTTACTGTCTCCTGTTTAACATCTTTCAATTTGCCTTGATTTATGGACCTAACATTCCAGGTTCCTATGCAATATTGCACTTTACATTATTGTATTTTACTTTCTTCATCAATCACATCCACAACTGGGTTTTTGTTTTTGTTTTTKTGTTTTKTTTTGCCTTGGCTCTGTCTTTTCATTCTTTYTGGAGCTATTTCTCCACTTATCTCCAGTGGCATATTGGACACCTACCTACCTGAGGAATTCATCTTTTAATGTCCTATTTTTTTTTTTTTTGCCTATTCATACTGTTCATRGGGTTCTCAAGGCAAGAATACTGAAGTGATTTTCCATTTCCTTCTCCAGTGGATAGGGCTACTGCTAGGATTAATGTGTCAGGTGGTCATGTCTCCTACTCTTGATGAGCTTCTCTGACCCCTTTAACTTTGCTTCAGTTGGTTTCTTGGCTGCTCCTCTCTTGTCTGGCAACTCTTCGGATCTGCCCTTTGAAATTCTGAGAAGGTCTTAGAGGCTGGAGTCTTGCCTATAGGAAATGGGGGACCAAAAGAGGCCTCTGTGACCAGGTCCAACTCGATTTCAGAGGTATTCATAAACAGGTGTCAATAGTGACTTGGTAAATAGATAATTTAAAGCAACTGCAGCCATAAATGACATATGGAGAACACGATAGTTTTAAGAAAGATTCTAAGGTATTGAAAGTAAGACCCTTTGTAAAAGTCAAACACTTTATATAAAATCATGTGTATAGGTATATCTCCTTATATGCATATACAATACCATAATAAGAAAAATGCCTGCTAATTAGAGACATTAAAGTTGTCAACATATGCTTTGCATAATTTTGGATGATATAATAACATGAATTAAATTTTTCCCTGGAAAAACTACTTTCAATCTCAAAGACTTTAAACCAACTAACACATTTGATTTTGCATAAATGATTCTTCATGTATATGCATTTATTTTCCATGAGTTCAGTCTTACTATGTATATGTGTTGTGATGTGCTTAGTCGCTCAATCATGTCCGAATTTTTCTGATCCTGGGCTCCTCTGTCTATGAGGATGATCCAGGAAAGAATACTGGAGTAGGTTTCCATGCCCTCTTTCAGAGGAACTTCCCAACCCAGGGGTTGAACCCAGGTCTCCACCAGGGAAGCCCAAATATTTTATAATTATATGAAAATAAATAGATACACCTAATTTTTTTTTTAAATCAAAAGTTTATAAATAGCCAGTCATTACAAAATACATGTGTGTGTGTACACACATACATATACTTAAAAGAGGAAATAGGTTATATATTGAAAAGTCATAAATAGAATTATCAAATAGGAGCTTAACAAGAATGTTGCATAAAAATATGAAACTAAAAAGAGAAGTTGACAAAGACAGAATAATTGGGAGTTTTATATACTAGTAATTCCAAAAGACAACTGAGGTAACATTGTACAATCAGTAGATAAAGGATAACTAATATTTTTTTATATATATAATGGAAGAAACTTCATGAATCCTCAAATTTAAAGAACACTCTTGTTACCAAGGCTGTTGCCTCAGAATCATACCTGTGAGCCTCCCTTGAATGGAAGTCAATTACT